>CAUYLG010047593.1:0-47031 GCA_963573385.1 Cacajao melanocephalus | reverse complement strand
AAACTTGTGCATGCTTCGCGAAGTTCTCGTGTTGTGTTTTTCAGCTCCATCAATTCATTTATATTCCTCTCTAAGTTATCCATTCTCGTTAGCATTTCGTTAAATCTTCTTTCAAGGTTCTTAGTTTCTTTGCATTGGGTTTGTACATGTTCTTTCAGCTCACAGAAGTTTCTTATTATCCACCTTCTGAAGCCTGATTCTGTCTCGTTGGTCTAGAGGTATGATTCTCGCTTAGGGTGTTCTAATTATTAATAACTGTGTTGCTAACAATCCCATGCTTAGTGGCATTAAACACACCATTTTCTTTTTTTTTTTTTAATTGTATTTGGGCTTTGGGGCACATGTGTACATCCTGCATCCTGCAGGATTGTTACATAGGTACACACATGCCATGGTGGTTTGCTGTCTCCATTACCCTCTCCCTGTGGCCTAAGTCAAGCATTTCTCCCTGTGTTATCCTTCCCCATCCTCCCTGCCCCCAGCGCTGTCCCTCCACTCCTCTCTCCTCCACCCCCTCACCTAGCCCTGTGACTGTTGTTCCCTTCTCTGTGCCCAAGTGTTCTCATTGTTCATCACCCACCTGTGAGTGAAAACATGCAGTGTTTGGTTTTCTGTTCTTGTGTAAGTTTGCTGAGAATGATGGTTTCTAGGTTCATCCATGGCTCTACAAAGGACACAAACTCATCGTTTTTTATGGCTGCATAGTACTCCATGGTGTATATGTGCCACATTTTTTTCGTCCAGTCTAGCATCAAGGGGAATTAGATTGGTTCCAGGTCTTTGCTATCATAAAGACCACCACAATGAACATATATGTGCACGTGTCTTTATGATAGAATGATTTATAATCCTTTGGATATATACCCAGTAATGGGATTGCTGAGTCAAATGGAATTTCTATTTCTAGATCCTTGAGGAATTGCCACACTGTCTTCCACAATGATTGAACTAATTTACACTCCCACAACAGTGTAAAAGTGTTCCTACTTCTCCACATCCTCTCCAGCATCTGTTGTCTCCAGATTTTTTTTGATCCACGGTCAGACTCATTACCTATTGCACCACTGGTACGTCATGCATCTCCAGATTTTTTAATGTTCACCATTCTAACTGTTGTGATATGGTATCTCAATGTGGTTTTGATTTGCATTTCTCTAATGACCAATGATGATGAACATTTTTTCATATATTTGTTGGCTGCATATTTGTCTTCTTTTACAAAGTGTCTTTTCATATCCTTTACCCACTTTTGAATGGGTTTGTTTGTTTGTTTCTTGTAAATCTGCTTTAGTTCTTTGTAGATTCTGGATATTAGCCCTTTGTCTGATGGGTAGATTGTAAAAATTTTTTCCCATTCTGTTGGTTGCCAGTTTACTCTAATGATTGTTTCTTTTGCTGTGCCGAAGCTCTTAAGTTTAATTAGGTCCCGTTTGTCTATTTTGGCTTTTGTTGCCATTGCTTTTGGCGTTTTAGTCATGAAGTCCTTGCCAGTGTCTATGTCCTGAATGGTTTTGCCTAGGTTTTCTTCTAGGGTTTTTATGGTGTTAGTTCTTATGTTTAAATCTTCAATCCATCTGGAGTTAATTTTTATATAAGGTGTAAGGAAGGGGTCCAGTTTCAGCTTCCTGCAAATGGCTAGTCAGTTTTCCCAATACCATTTATTAAACAAGGAATCCTTTCCCCAATACTTGTTTTTGTTCAGTTTATCAAAGATCACATGGTTGTAGATGTGTGGCATTACTTCTGAGGCCTCTGTTCTGTTCCATTGGTCTATATCTCTGTTTTGGTATCAGTACAATGCCGTTTTGATTACTGTAGCCTTGTAGTATAGTTCGAAGTCAGGTAGCCTGATGCCTCCAGCTTCGTTCTTTTTGCTTAGGATTGTCTTGTCTATGCAGGCAATCTTTTGGTTCCACATGAAGTTTAAAGTGTTTTTTTCCAGTTCTGTGAAGAAGGTCAATGGTAGCTTGATGTGGATAGCGTTGAATCTATAAATTACTTTGGGCAGTATGGCCGTTTTCACAATATTGATTCTTCCTAACCAAGAACATGGAATGTCTTTCCATCTGTTTGTGTCCTCTCTTATTTCCTTGATCAGTGGTTTGTAGTTCTCCTTGAAGAGGTCTTTTACCTCCTTTGTTAGTTGTATTCCTATTTTATTCTCTTTGTAGCAATTGTAAATGAGAGTTCGCTCATGATTTGGCTCTCTTTAAGTCTGTTATTGGTGTATAGGAATGCTTGTGATTTCTACACATTGATTTTGTATCCTGAGACTTTGCTGAAGTTGGTTATCAGGTTACAGAGGTTTCGGGCTGAGACAATGGGGTCTTCTAAATATACAGTCATGTTGTCTACAAATAGGGACAATTTGACTTCTTTTTTTCCTAATTGAATGTGCTTTATTTCTTTTTCTTGCCTAATTGCTCTGGGTAGAACTTCCAATACTATATTGAATAAGAGTGGTGAGAGAGGGCATCCTTGTCTAGTGCCAGATTTCAAAGGGAATGCTTCCAGTTTTTGCCCATTCAGTATGTTATTGGCTGTGGGTTTGTCATAAATAGCTTTTATTATTTTGAGATACATTCCATCAATACCTAGCTTATTGAGAATTTTTAGCATAAAGGGCTGTTGAATTTTGTTGAAGGCCTTCTCTGCATCTATTGAGATGATCATGTGAGTTTTGTCTTTGGTTCTGTTTATGTGGTAAGTTATGTTTATGAATTTGTGTTTGTTGAACCAGCCTTGCACCTGCAGGATGAAGCCTACTTCATCATATACACACCATTTTCTTATGCTCATGGATTCTGTGGGATCAGAATTTGGAACAGACACAGGAGGGTCATCTCTTCTCTACTTCATGAGGCTGGAGGCTCACCTCCTTGATTCAACTGACTGGTGGGGTAACATGAACAGCTGGGGGCTACAACCCCTGAGGCTGGAGGGTTCACTTCCAAGATGGCTTCATCACTCACATGTCTTAGGCCAGGCTGAAATGGCTATAGGACAGGTTCAGCTGGGCCTATCCATAAGAAAGGTTACCTGAATCCTCTCCAGCATATTGGTCTCGGGGTAGTTTGTCTTTTTACATGGCAGCTCAGCACTCCCAGAGCAAGTGTTTCAGAGAACAAGATAGAGTCGTTTGGCCTTTTATGATCAAGGCTCAGAAGTTAGCTAGTGTCACTTCTGTCACACTGTATGGGTCAAAGTAGCCACAGGCCCACCTTGATTTAAGGAGAGGATCCCACCTATCAATGTAAGAGGAGTGTGGCCATTTTATTCAACTGCCACAGTCCTCTTTCATGGCACTTTTTGTTTATAATGACTTAACACCTCTTGTAACTGTTCCCACCTCTCCACATGCTCTGGCATTGCTCTAGCTCAGGGCCTTGTCTTTTCTCACTTGGAGCACTGCAATTATTATTTAAATGGTCTCTCTCCCTCACCTCCTGCCCTGTCTTACCCACTTTGCATAGAGAAGCCAGGGTGAATCTGTAAAAACATAAATCCTTCCTTAAAACCTGTCAATACCTTCCCACTGCCCTTCTAACAAAGTCTAAACTCATGACTACTGTTGCCAATTTCCCCGCCTCCTCTTTCATCCCCCTCTGCCTCATGCTTCACACCCGGTTCACTCTTACTTTGTCTTGATTTTCTTCTCCCAGTGCTCCCCATCTAAGCAAATGGAACTAAAGTGCCATAGAGATGCCATCCATTTCTCTCCAACTCCACCCTACTAGTCCACAGCCCACCACATCTCATTATGAGCACAGTAGTGGCCTCTAGCTAGTCTCCTTGCTTCCATCCTTGCCATCTCACAATTTATTCTCATTCTGACCCTAAGAGCTCCTTCTGAAACTTATATTGATATCACATCTGCACTTCAAACTCAAATGTTTCAAAACAGAACTCATCATTGGCCCCCAAAACTGCTCTTTTTTTCTGAATTACCTCTTTCATTGAGTCTCCAATCCAAAACTCTGGACTTAATTCTTAATTTCTACTCTCTCCTTCACAACTCACAATTAGCCACTAAGGTTTTTAAAGCATACAGTATAAAGCATAGTACTTAGAAAAGACAGCCCTGGGTACAAGTCCAGGCTCTGCTATTTACCAGCCATGTAATTGGAAGAAAGTAACTTATCTGAGTACCGATGTTTATTTCTCAGGGTTGATATGTGTTTTCAAGGAACTAGTTCTTGAAACCTATTTGCATCATGAGTCCCACATAAGAAGATTAATGAGTTCTATATAGGTTGTTATTCTTATTAAATTAGATTCTCAACCTGGTTTAAGCAAACAGCTAGAAAAAGCATTTATGGAACTCAGAAAATTGAAAATTGGTGATTATTAAATAATATTAGAAAATTAATATTAATTTTGTTAGATGTATAAAGTTATATTATATGAGTTTTAGAGATTCATATCAAACTATTTATGAGTTAAATATCTGTAATGTATATTATATCCCTCAGGGAAAAATAGATGATTCATATATAGAAAAATACTAATAAATGCTAAATTTAGATGATGGATATTCACTATACTATTCCCATTCTTTTTCTACATTTGAAAATTTTAATAACTAAGAAGTAAAATAAATAAACACAAGGAAAATAGTCCATCCGTTATATGTCTAGAATCATCTACTCTTTATTCCTAATAACTGCTCTGTTTTAGAGGTTGGCCAATTTTTCCTGTAAAGGCCCAGGTGGTAAATATTTTAGATTATGTGGGCTATATGGTCTCCGTAACAACTGCTCAACTCTGCTGTTGTAAAGCAAAAGCTACCATTGATTATGCATAAATGAATGGGAATGGCTGTGTTCCAATAAAACCTTATTTATAAAATCAGGTAGTAGGCTAAAGGAATTAGCTCATGGGCTGGAGTTTGCTGACCCCTGCTCTACTGGAAGTGCTCACTGGCTGTCACCTGGATTACTCTTACAACCCTCTAATGAATCTCCTTACCTTCAGACTTGTCTTCACTCTAATCCACTCCCCACAGAGCAGCAGTAGCAAAGTTCCCTATTCTCCCTGCTTATAACCCTGCTGTAGTTCCCCATCCCTTCTCACCCTTGCAATCCTCTTCAAGTTTGACTCTCATTATCAGTCCCCAACAACCCCCTTTCAATGCACACACATATGCACATACACATGCATACACTCTTTAGATTCTATATAGTCTTTCTGTTTCAGATATATTTGTGGGAGACTGGTTCTAGGATGCCTCCTCAGATACAAAAATCCACAAATGCTCAAGTGCCTTATATAAAATGGTGTACTATTTGTATATAAACTATGTATTATCTCCCATATACATAAATCATTTCTAGATTACTTATATCTAGTGCAATGTAAATGCTCTAGGCTATGTTTTTATTTACATTTTCTTGTATTATTACTTTTTAAATATATGTACATATATATAAATATATACATATTTTAGATACAAGGTCTCTATTGCCTAGGCTAGAGTACAGTGACACAATCATAGGTCATTGCAGCCTCAAACTCAAGTGATCCTCTCTCTTCAGCCTCTAAGTAGCTTGCAATACAGGTGCAAGGCACCATGCCAGCTTCAAGTATTTTTGATCCATGGTTGAAGTACTCATACCCATGGATATGGAAGGCCAACTGTAGATCTCTCCTGCTTGGAAGGCTCCTCTGCACCTTGCTTTTATATTTGAAGGGTTACTTGAACTCCTCCTCCTCCTTCAAGACTCCACTCAATCCTCCCCTCTCATCTGGGAAGCTTCACAATCCTTCCTCCAGCATGCATGTATGCATGCCACACACACCAGAAATAGTCAGGGTTGGGGCTTCTCATTGATGCTTTCAAAACCTCCATGTTAGCTCTTTGTCTTGGCACTTGTCATGCTTCCCGCCATGATGTGATTATTTCTCTGCTTTCTTTGTTGGTTTAGAAGTTCTTTCAGAGCTGGGACTGCATCTTATCCTCAGAGTTCAATACAGAACCTGATATATAATTAAATGAATATTCTGATTCACCACAAACATGCTCTTTATTAGGAATTTCAAGATGCTATGAAGAAAAGTATTTGGACTTCACACAACCTCTAGAAATATATAAATTATGAATGAATAAACAAATAAATAAACACCAGGACCCAAATACTTCCTCTTGGAAGTGAGTTAGACCACCATTAGGTCTAAAGATATAGTGATCTAGACACAACGTAGAATAAACAACGTAGAGGATGGACTGAATTTCAGCCCCCATTCACCACCTTCACCTGGAGCCCTTGTGCAGTGAATATCTGCACAAACATATACAGCTGCCCTATTTGTGGCCCAGATCATATGTATGGGTGGGCCAAAACAAACAACAGCCTAATCCTTGTAGAGTTTGGGCAAACAATCCATTGGTACAGCATTCACTCCTCAGCTTGTTTTACAACAGTGGTCCTCAACAGGAAGTATGCAGTGAGGATGGTATCAGAATCCATGGGAAACTTTTTCAACCTTTTCGTCTGGGCTATCATACCCTAGCTTCTGCTCTCAAAATTCTGATATACTTCTCTAGGGTGTTCTCATTCTGCAGTATGGCATGCTTTCAAGGGGTAGAACACGTCAGGATGTGGATTAACTTGCAATGCTCCATGTGTCATTCTAATAGTCCTCCCATAATCCCACTTCTATCCCCCACATACTCAAAACTGCCTAAGAATCAATCAGCCATTGGCTCAATCAACAGATGAATGTATTGGTTTGACCATGTTCCCTGTACTTGTAGTTAAACACAATCAAGCCTGACCATTCCTCTGGAAGACATTGCAATATATGACTTAAATGACTAGGCTAGACCTGACTCATGAATTCACACACAAGTTGTTATTTTGGTTCATGCCTTGGTCCATTTTGGTTTGTTTGTTTGTTTGTTTTAGTTTTTGTCTTTTGTTTTTGAGATGGAGTCTTGCTCTGTCATCCAGGCTGGAGTGCAATGGCACAATCTCAGCTCACTGCAACCTTCACCTTCCAGGTTCAAGCCATTCTCCTGCCTCAGCCTCCAGCATAGCTTGGTTCAGTTTTTAACCTCAATTATTTAAGCAAGAATATCTCAGTGTGAACATGTGGAGATGTAAGTTTTACCTCAGGGAAGTATCCATCCATGCCACTGGGAATTTAAAACATTTCATTTAAAGGAAAGAATACATTGGGGATTTTTTTTGACACACCATCCTTAGATTTCTCGATGAGCTATAATTGAAATATAGCTCCTCAACAAGAAATCTAAGGATGGTGTGGCAAATGTTCAACCATCATTTCTTCAACACTTATTATATGTAAGGCCTTATGATGGTAACTGTAAGGAACGTAAATGCAAAAAAAAAAAAAAGCAGTATTATTCTCTCAAGGAACTCCAAGACTGATGGTGAATAAATCAAGTGAAAAGATAATTCAACGTTTACAGGGCTTATCAACCAGAAGGTATCCTCCTCCCAAGAAAGGCTTCTAGAATATTGGGAATGAAGGTGTTTGTTGCTGATGCCATTTGTTGTCGTTACAAAGAAAAATATTTTAAGTTTATAATGTACACTATTTGAAATAGTTGAGCCATATGATAATGTGGGATATTTAGTTTAGGTTAAGGGCTTTGAAATGACACTGTTTACCCTTCCGGTGTCATTTCTACATGACAATTTTAACATACTGTTTAGAAGGTCACAGATCTTTCCTCTTCACATCAGAATCACCAGGGGTGATGAAAGGTTTTATAGTGGGAGTGTGTGGATGAAAGGAAGGCAAGATTAAAAGATTAAGATGCACCGATATGTTAAGTGCCTTATTCGGCTAAGGCTGCTATAATAAAAATAGCATAGACTGGGTGGCTTAAACATCAACATTTATTTCTAACAGTTCTGGAAACTGGGCAGTCCAAGATCAAGGTGTTGGCAGATTTAGTGTCTGGTGAGGGCCTTCCAAGTTCATGTTTGACTATCTTCTTGCTGTGTCCTCATATGGTGGAAAGCAAAGAGTGAGAGCAAGCTCTCATATGTCTTCTTATAATCTCATTCATGAGGGCTTCATCCTCATTACTTAATATCTCTCAAAGGCCCTACTTCTAGATACCATCACATTGTGGGTTAGGATTTCAACATATGAATTTTAGGGAGACATGAACCTTCAGTTCATAAAAGTAAGTGTCTTAAGGAAGATTATATGAAATGAAGTGCTATGATAGCTTTCTGAGTTCAAAAGAGGGAAAGATCACATATGGTTGGGAATCCCAAGAGATGAATGAGGTTTGAGATAGGCTCCAAAGGACCTGAAAAAATTCACCAGTGGATATTGAAAACATCAAAATAAAAAGAACAGCAGAGGTGAAAACCTAGAGGTGTGCTATGGTTTGAATGTATGTGTGCCTCCAAAATTTATATGTTGAACCTTAAACCCCAGTGTCGTCGTGTTAAGAGGTGGAGACTTTAGAAGGTAATTTAGTCATGAGGGCAGAGACCTCATGAATAGGATTAACAACCTTGTAAAAGGGATGCAGGGAACTAACTAGTACTACTTTGCCCTTCTGCTTTTCTGCTACGTGAAGACACAGCATTTGTCCCCTCTTGCATTTCTGTTCCTTCTGCCATGTGAGAACACAGCGTTTGAGGATGCAGTGTTCAAGTCATCATCTTAGACGCAGAGATGGAGTCCTCACCAGAAACCAAACCTGCTGGCCCTTTGATCTTGAACTTTCCAGACTCTAGATCTGGGAAATAATGAGTTTCTGTTGTTCATAAATTGCCCAGTCTGAAGTATTTTGTCACAGCATCACAAATGGGCTAGCACAAACTGGAAAAGTATGGGTAACAATGTTCAGGACAAGGCAATTAATTATTATGTTTAGAATGAAGGCTTTGTGTAGTATATAATGGGAGGTCAGTCAGGGAAGGAAAGTCAGTCTCACCCTTGACTCCCAGGGGATAATTTTCTTCAGACATTGTTCTAGGCATGACCATTGCCTTGTTTCAATCTTACTTAAGTAACTTTTGGATTAAAAGGAAACATGTTTACATCATCAGGCCCCACAGATTTCTCAAGATTTTTTCTACTTGGCATAAAACTGATATTGATATTGATGTCAAAATTAAGTGATGCTGTAAAGTTCTGGTTTGGAGCAGACTGCCTGAATTTGAATTGCCGCTTCTCCTCTTACTAGTGACTTTAGACCCATGAATCAGTGTTACGGGTTGAGTTGCACCCTCTTCCCAATTCATATTTTGAAATCCTAACCCCCAGTACCTTGGAGTGTGACTTTATTTGGACTTGGGATATTTACAGAGATAATCAAGCTAAAGTTACAGTGAGCGCTAATCCAATATGAGTGATATCCTCATAGAAAGGAGAAATTTGGGGACAGAGACAGATATGCACAGAGGGAAGACAATGTGAAGAGATACAGGGAAAAGATGGCTATATACAAGCCAAGGAGAGAGGCCTGAAACAGATCCTTTCCTCATAGCTTTGTGGAGAAACCTACTCTGCCAATCCCTTGATCACAGACTTTTAGACTGCAAGATTGTCAGATAATGAATTCCCATTGTGTAGCCCACCCAGTTTGTGATACTTTGTTACAATAGCCCTCCAAACTAAGACACTTAACTTCTCAGGCTTAAGCTTCCTCATCTGTAAAATGACTGTAATAGTAGCTGCCTTATACAGTAGTTGTGATGAATAAAAGACTTAAGACACATAAAGTGCTTAAAGTAATGCTTACACTATAAGCGTGTGCTGTTAATGTTAATAACTTTTTTTCTTGTCAAACCATTTATCTTTCTATCTTCCAGTAACTTCTTTATGTATATCTTTATGAGGAAGGCTTAGACATTTGCACTTTACTTTCAACTAGGTCCTCTTAGCTTCCAATCACTATCCCATTTTATTAAGGTTGTTTCCTATATAAGTTTTTTATTCTTTGTCATCCAATCAGACTGCTTCTCAATGAGAACATATATCTTTTGTTAAACATAATATTTTCTTTCATTCATGTTGCCTGAACTCCTGTGACCCTATCAAATAGATTTCCCACAAGTTTCTTATCTCAGTATTTCTTTTAAAGATGCACTCTCAAGAACATACCTACTTTCCATTTCTCCCTGCCAATAGCAAAACAATATAAACTGGCAGAGATAATTACCCACCTGTGAAAGAAATGTTATTTTTTTCTTCTGCAGTACAGAGCAATAGAAATGTCACTCTGACTCAGGTTGTATTAAGAGGCTTTGTGTCACATGACACAGTGCAAACTGACACATGCTGTGCTTCTGGATTAGATCTGGGGTCACAAATCTACAGAAACACTTTTGTACAGAAGCAAGTACTAGTAGCTGTAAGTAACAAACATGCTATTTATATTTTTTCCTTCTGTGGTCTTTATTTTTGCTGTGTTGAGACAATAAGGGTATTGAAATTAATTGTGTGATTTAACCCACATCGGTAGTGTTAATTTTCAGCTATATTGAGTGCCTTGTTTCCTGCATTTGCATGACAGTAGGGGAAAGGCCCGTACATCCCCATAGTTGAGAGACTGATACCTGAGAATTGTATCCTGTTTTTGCTACTGACTCACATATGACTTGAGGGGAGTTCTTTTATCTCTCCAGGCCTCAGTTTCACCACTTGCAAAATTAGAATGTGAGACTATATGATCTCAGTTTCACCCAGCTCTAAAATATGAAGATACTCTCAAGCTCTATGATAACACAACATAGGATTCAGTAAGGGCACAGAGGCCAGTTAACTCTGGTTTTCCCCCTGGCATTGTGCCTTTCTATCTGAAGTCTTTACTACTTGTGTTTTTAATTCTGCTTTAGCTCCCTATGACACTTTACTGGCAGCGTCACAATTAGAGAGCTAAATATTCTGTACTGGTCCCAGTGATTACATAATGAACACAAAAACATCACCAGAAAGTTATTTGACAAGGCAAACGGTGTTCACATTCAACACAGGGCTTCAGAAAGGTGCTGATGTGAGGACCAAAAACAAATTACAAATAATTGATTGAGGTTTTCATGTGTGTGATGAACAACCCCCATTTTCAATTATAAGTGAAAAGTAATTATCCTCCATTTTTCTAGTAGACAACGAAAATGGTTTTATAGACGTTATATGTAAATATGGACACTTGAAAACATTCTTCTGTAATGAGATAGAATTTGGCAGGAAAGAGAACAAAGGGGAAGAAGACATCTGAGGGTCAGAAAGATGCCTCTAGGGTGAAAACATGAATGTTTCTTCCTCTGCCTTATATTGCCTTCTCACCCTTATCCCATGGGGACTGAACAGAGATGTTTCCCATACAATGATAGGCACTTTTTTTTTTGAGACAGAGTTTCGCTCTTGTTGCCCAGACTGGAGTGCAATGATGCAATCTCAGCTCACCACAACCTCCACCTCCTGGGTTCAAGTGATTCTCCTGCCTCAGCCTCCTGAGTAGCTGGGATTAGAGGCATGCACCACCACCTCCGGCTAATTTTGTATTTTTAGTAGAGACAGGGTTTCTCCATGTTGGTCAAGCTGATCTCGAACTCCTGATCTCAGGTGATCCGCCCCCTTTAGCCTCCCAAAGTGTTGGAATTACAGGCGTGAGCCACCACACCTGGCCAAGAGGCAAGTTTTAATGTATCTGATTAGGAAAGAGGAGTGTCTGAAAGGATTAAACTCTGTCTGGAAAGTCATGTGGGAAAAGAGGTCATGGAACTTGTCCCAGGTTGGGCACAAGCTAAAGAGTGTGGGATTTAGGAAAGAAAGTGACCAGCATGGGTGCAGGATGCAGGGTGCAGAGGGAGGTGGGTTAAGGAAGTAGGGCAGGTAGATGACTATGGAGAAAGTCATTGGAAAAGATCTGGCTTCTTCTTTCTACTAGTAGCAGAGGAACATAGAAATCGAGAAGTCCAATTTTTAAAATTCCAACCATAGAAAAATGGACTCTAATATCACAGATTGGAAAATTACAAATATATCCATCTATATTGTATTTGGGTTTGACAATGGTCACCATACCCTGAAGTACGGTTTGTTCTGTAAATGGCTAGAGAGACATAAGGGATATTGACCACTGGGGGTGAGTGGCATTCAGCACAAAAGGACAGAAGCACCTCCCAGTTTTCTACTAAAGAGGAAAACTCCTTTAATCTAATAATCCCAAGTAAGTCTAAGGGCCAAGGACTTTAGAAGAAATACTCATCATGCATTATATGCAGACACTATATATAATGTGCCTCACAGACATATGCATCGCTATTTGCCACTGTTTTTCATTTCTCAGATTAATGTCTATGCCTTTGCAAGTCATAAAACAAAATTCCAGCTAAAAGCACTCTTGATTTATGGTTGTATTTAGTTGTTTTGTACTTTACCAATCACCAGATCACCTGACATTTCTAAAATGAGAACTTCATTCTGGAAGTATTTGGGAACTCTGTTTTTATGTCTTAGGTAGTGACAATGGACAAGTTTAACAGAAAATGCCTTGGTAAATGATTAATTTAATGCATTGGCTGCAATGCTTTTGACAAATTCAGAAAAGTTTAGGGATACTGGTGGGTAGAATTTCTTGGAGAACCTATTGGTTTTTTTTTTTTTTTTTTCTGGGGTGATGGATGTGATGAACTTTGGAAGGCCTGGTATCTCCAGAGTCAGGCAGAGAAGGTGAAAAGGACTGACAGACTTTGGAGCTGTCTGCATTGCCATGGGCAGCGGATTGGAGAGTAGACAGGAGCAAATACCAAAAACAAAGTCTCTCCCATTTAGAGAGCATTAGGGTACACAAAAGAGTCATATCCCATCAGCTCCCATCTTTTGTAATTCATGGAGGCAACCTTGTCACAGAAGCCTGGCTTTTATGTCTTTTGAAAATTTTGCACATTTCCCATGCTTTCTGAAGGAAAGTAATCATGTACATACTTTTAAAGATCCATATACACATAGTACTTGGGTCTCTGACATGAGTGAGGATACTTGAAATACGTTACATAAATTCTCTCTTTCATCCTCCCTACCTCCACTTATCCTCTTGGTGAACAGATGAACTTCTTTGTGCAAGTTCCTGATAAGGTAGCAATATACCAAATGAGTGCTGCTGTAATTATTTTTTTAAGAATTTATTGAGATGTGGTTGTGAGAGAGCCCAGAATGTAGGCATTATGTAGACTTGAGAAAATGCTGCCCAGTCCACTAATGGTAAAGGAGCCCAGGTACTTCCTAATAATTGAGTGAATTTGTTACTGCTTCACACCAAAAAATTGACCTGTTGTCAGAGCAATGAAAAAGAACAGTGATTTTATTTTTGCAAAGATTTACTTTCAAAAGTAAAAGAAAAGTTAGGCTTTTTGGTACTATAACTCCATCAATGGGTAGAATAGAGAAACTTGAATAATTCAAGAATGACTTGACTGAATAGGCAATGGTATAACTTGAAGGACATGTTCATTTAAGAGAAATACTAAAAAGAAGTAAAATCTTGCCTCCCAACCAGTGGTCCGCAAGACAGCAGATGAGAAATAATGATAACTACAAAGAAGGTAAAGAAAAGTAAGCTGCAGGAAATTATTTTTCATATCTAAATCTTTCTGGAAGGTCCAGAATAGATCTTAACTACATAACCTTTCCAGGTTCTCCAACCACTTTTGCCTTTTTCACCACTCTCCACAATTATTAAACATTATTACTGCATTTGCCAGAGATTCCTTGCTTTTAAAGATTTCATTTTAAAAGCTGAAGTACACAAGTGTTTATTTTCTATATTACGGCATGTTCTAATGGTGTTCTTTAGCTAATGCTGCGGCCACCTCATGCCCAGTTTCCATTATGAATCGTTATTTTAAGACGTCTAACTTGGCTACAGAAAATTACTCTATAAAGACACCTGAACAGCAAGTTCTCATATGAGCAAGGAAATTTTAAGATGATAAAATGTTTTTAAAAAGATAATAAATAGTCTTTAATAGCTTAGACTACCATTCTGAGCTCTTAAAAGTTGAAAATGAGTTGTTGAAGTTTTGCTGTTGGTTTTTTCCCTCTTTTTTGGAGGAAATAAAGACAATCTGTTATGCCTCCATCTAGAGCAGGCTTCTTTCTAACTTATTTGCCCTTATAAGTCAGGCTATAAAGAGGTGAGAATCAGCTCCAGATTTGTTGCACCTTTCTTTTATAGTCATGAATATTGCTATTTTCCTTGGCTTGAGGGTAAAAAAAAGTACAGTGCTTCTTGTAGTCATTAAAATAGCATTGTTTAAAGAAGGTTTTGTTAATGCTCAGTTCTTAAAATTTTACCCTTGGGGCACAGGCACTAAGTGTGGTGAAAAAGAGCATGAGATTTGTAGTGAAATAGCACAACATTCAAATCCTGGCTCCACCAAGCTTTGTGGCCCTTGCTAAGTCATTGAAGGACCTTGAGCCTCAGTTTTCTCAGGCTTAAAATAAAAACTATAAGAATTGTAAGGGTTAGGCCAGGTGTGACAGCTCATACCTGTAATCCCAGCACTTTGGGAGGCCAAGGCGGGTAGACCACCTGAGGTTGGGAGTTCGAGACCAGCCTGACCAACATAGAGAAACCCTGTCTCTACTAAAATTACAAAATTAGCTGGGCATGGTGGTGCATGTCTGTAATCCCAGCTACTCGTGAGGCTGAAGCAGGAAAATCACTTGAACCCAGGAGGCAGAGGTTGTGGTGAACCGAGATTGCACCATTGCACTCCAGCCTGGGCAACAAGAGCAAAACTCCGTCTCAAAAAAAAAAAAAAAGAAAAAAGAAAAAAAATTGTAAGGGTTAAATGAGATGAGGTACACAAAATAATTTAAACAGTGTCAGGTGCCTAGTAGGTGCACAATAAGTACTAGCAAAAGTGATGGTGGTGGCAGTGATTTCTTTCCATGGGAATGTAGGGGAAGAAAACTATATTCCTACTCTTTTTGGTTCTTGGCTGGATCTCTGTAATAAAAGACTGAGTAACAAGAGAAGAGCATACTAATATGTTTAATATAAGTTTTACCTAATATAAAAGCTTTCATATGGAAGTGAAGACCTAAGGAGAAAGTTAAATTTGAGTGTTTTTATGCTGGGGTTGATGAAGAGTAGAGAGTCATGGAAAAATGTGACCTGACAGAAAGAGGTATGAGCTAACAGTAGTAAACTTAGGAAAATTTAGCAAGGCCTGTTCATGCAGATTCTTCTCTGTGTCCCTATGTCTTGGGAGAAAAGTATGTTCCTTTCCTCTGGGTATAAGAAGGGCACTTATCACATGAGGGTCTTATGACCTACTTCAGGGGAAGGTCAGACAGTACTAATTCCACCTGCCATTTATCAAATTCCTTCAGCTTAAAATATTCAACACACCAAGATGCCATATTTTGGGGGAGCATGCTTTAAACTCATTAGGAATAAAACTATAGTATCTCATCTGGGCCAAAGAAATAGGTAGGATGTGTAAATCCATGCAAGGCCAGGCTCTTATTAATCTCATTCCATGAACTGCAGTTAAATATTGGGAAACACAAACACACCTACACACAATTAAACATCCATCCTTCTGAGACCCAGAGAACATGCAGTCAAGAACGGTTTCTGAAAATGGGAAACGAAAGAAAGAAATAACAGTCAATGTGAAAAATAACCTGACGTTTTTGCCACTCTCCTGTGCTAATACTAACTAAAAGTAAATTCACCCAGCGCTCACAGGAAAGCCTCCAAATAAGCATCAGAAAAGTTCTGGTAGCCTTAAGATATTATGAGAATAAACCTCACAGGATAAAGCTTTTGAAAACCACCCCTACTATAAATGCGATTCTAATCCCTATAGCCGGAAATAAGAGGAATTTTCTAACTTGTGTGACCCAGGCTTAAGTGACAGGGGATGAGATCGCACATATCACTATTGTCCTGAAAGACCATGGCACAGAGAGTAAGCTAATGATATGTTCCTGACTTAATCCAACCAAATGTCTTGGGGTTAAGTCATATTCTTGTCATCCTGTGGATGTGTTAATATAGTTCACCATGTATTCCATGTACGCAATTAACACAATCCATCCCATTTAGCCAGCAACACTAAAATAATGTATCCTTGACAGTGACTTGAGTTGGGATGTTGCATTTGCAAGCAAAACACACTCTACTTCCTCAATATTGGCTGCTTTAGTAGAGGCCCTTACAGCTGACAACACAACAGAGAACTTCATAAAGAAAGTCTCATGATAGCTGTTATTTATTATGCAAATGCTGCCTGCCATGGCAACATTGCATCTAGGAGTTTGCTTTATTTGTACCAGGACATGGCCTGCATATTTGAATGAAGGCAGCCGTACAGTATGCCTACACGTTACAAAGATTTTGTTTTCCTTGACACTTACAGGAGAACAAACTGCAATTAATATAGCCTGTTTAAGCAGACAGCACCCAATTAGTTATCATCCATTTTTAGATTGGGATGCTAGACAAAAAACATGGAGCTGGGCTCCTTATTCAAAAGGAAAATACATCCAAACTACAGGTTTTCAAAGACACATTTAACTCACAATGGCAAGGATACTCACTTAGTCTTTAATGTGAAATGGAGTGTTAATTTTTCTCTGTCACCTCTTAATTGCTTCCTTATTATACTGTTCAAGCAGTTAATTGCTAGACTGAGTGAAAGAGTGTTTTCAGGGAAAAGGAAATGCCACAGCATGAAAGAAAAAAAAAATAGAAGCAGTTCACTAGAGTAATTGGGTCCGATATAACATCAGCTTATGGTATTCCTTTTAATGGTATCTACAAAAATAAATAGGCAAAGGCAAATTGTGATTGGGAAAGTAGAGAAAGATTAAGCCAGTTGGCATGCCTGCATGCGACTTGTGTCACTGTCATTTACCAAGCAAGCAAGTGAACTCTTCTATGCCATCCATACTTTGCCGAGATGCAAGTTGCCTTCCCTACGTGTGGGGCAGACATGAATATCTCCACAAGCCAGATATCCTAGTGCAGAAGCTGGTTCCAGGGAACCATATAGGTACTTGCTTGTCACCTTCCCTGGGTTAATGTTCACAGAATAAATGAAGGGTAAATGAAGGCAGAAAGTCATTATATTCTATGTCCCTAACTACTTTGGAGCTCCCCTTACAATCCCAATTGGCCCTTAGGGAGAAATTTGACCTTCCTTTAACTATTATCAAGAATGGGAGTTGACACTGTCAGAGCTTTATTGTATTTCTTCATCGAAGACATGGATTGTAAGAATAAAAGACAAGAATACAGACATTTATCCAAGCAACAAAACATAGATCACTGGCTTTAATGAGGATGTTTGCATGCCAGTGTTAGAGAATTCATAATAAGTATTATTTTCTACATCCTCTAATTTTATTAGAGCATAGCAATTATTAATGAAAAAAGACAGTAAAGAAAACACTTGCTTTAACAATGAGGTTGGAATAAAGATTTTCATTTGCATTGCATTTTAATTATGATCAAAAGAAATAACTTTGTTCAATCTTAAATTTAACTTCCCAATGAAAAATAGAAAAAATGTAAACCATTTACTGAATTGTATTCATTAGTACTGTGCAATGATTAACTCATTCGCATCACTCTATCTACTGTTCCTGTTTGTCTACTTTTTACTGATATCTGCTGATCTTCTACCTAATTTTTTCTCCTGAAAGAGACTAGTGGGAGGTGGGGAAAGTGACTGAGGGTGGATTCCTTCTATGACTGGAAAAATAATATGATGCTTTTCCAATGCTCTACCTTCAAAGATGCAGAAGATAAATCAATCTTGAAGTGGAAAATACTCAGTGATAAAGTATGGAACAATTAAGCAGGTAAATAAAATATTTAATACAAACATCACAAAGGAAATTTTCTAGCCATTGCACTCTTCTGCATGTTACTGCAGGACAAACATTCTAAAGCAGTGGTTTTTGAATTAGGCTCCATTCATGGAAATCAGGAGTCCATCAACATCCAAAAACATTGCATAAGAATTCTATGTATATGCCAGCCTCTACATTTTTCTTGGAGAGGATCCATCAAGTTTGTGTTAGTTTTCTATGCTGCATAACAAATTACCACAAATGTAATGGCTTAAAACAACACATACATTTATTATCTCACAGTTTGTGTGGGTCAGGGAGTCCACGCATGGCTTGGCAACGTTCTCTGTGAGGTTGCCATCAAGGTGTGAGCCAGGACTCTGTTCTCATCTTCAGGCTGGACTGGGATCTGCTTCCAAGTTCACCCTGGTTGTTGGCAGAATTCTTTTCCTTGTGGTTGTAAGATTGATGCCAGCTTGGTTCATCAAAACCAAACAGGAAAACAAGACCTTAGAGTGAGGCTGCTAGCAAGAGAAAGTCTTAAATAAGGTAACGTAATCACTGAAGTGACAGCTCAGAGCCTTTGCCGTATTCTATTGGTTATAAGCAAGCCAAATGTCCTGCCTACACTTAAAAGAATAATATTATACAAGGGTGTGAACACCAAAAGGTGGGGGTTATGGAGGTCACTTTAGCTTTCATCAAATGTTCTAATGCATTTGTGATTTTTAAAAATATATATATTATAAGTCACTGCTCCAGTCTACCAAGTACAGTGTATTCATTATCTATCACTGAGTAACAAATTAGCACAAAACATCGTGGCTTAAAGCAATAATAATCACTTATCTTTAACGATTTCTGTGACTCAGTAATCCAAACAACACACAGTGAAGATGGCTTGTATCTGTTCTACCATGTCTGGGGTCACAAGTGGAAGACTCAATGACTGAGAGCAGGAATCATCTGAAGGTTCATTCACTCACATACTTATGATTAATGATTGCTGTCAGCTAGGGACCTTGGTTCCTCTCTACATGTGTTCTCCACGTGTTTTTTCATTGGAAATTTTGGCTTTTTTCACAGCACAGTGGCTGAGAGAGAAAGAGAAGCCATGTCATCTTTTCTGACCTAGTCAGAATTCACATAGCTTCATTTCTACTGTATTTTACTGGTGAAGGCAGTTACAAAGATTCACTCCATTTCAAGATGAAAGAACAGAGACTGTACCTCTCAATGGCCAAAAATATGCAATAAATATGTGGATGGGACCATCCTGCAAAATACAATCAATACAATCTGCCACAACACATTGAGGTAGGCATTCAACAAATGTTCACTTGCTCTACAAATATTTACTGGGCTCCTATACTTTGCATAGGTCACTACTGCGTTGAGGCACCATACTTCAGAGTTACAGTAGTCCAATTGAATTGTCCCTTGTAACTTGCCAAACAAATCTCTCCTCAAAAAACAACTTCCTGAAAAACTGCAAATGTTGTTCTCGTGAAATCATCTCGCCATCTTAGAGATAAACACGTATCCACCAAAGCCTCCTGGGCCTAACCCTGTGACTTAAAGAATCCCAGAGGGAGTTAGAGGCTGCAATGAGCCATGATTGTGCCACTGCTCTCCAGCCTGGGTGACAGAGTGAGATTCTGTCTCAAAAAAGAAAAATAAGGGGAAAAAAAGCATCCTGGAGAAATCCCAACACTAAATAAATAGAAATTCTTGACTTGTAACTAAATTCCCAGTACTGCACAGATGCACAAAAACCTGTACTTTCTCAGGACCTTTTATCTTTAACAGACTCTCCAATCTCATAAATAAATTCTCTCCATATTATAGTAGAAATGTTCAATAAAGTGTCCCTCTGTATTTTGTAGATACATCAAACTAACCATACAATTCATTTACTTGTCCATTTATTTGTTTATTCAACATGTGTTTACTGAATAACTACTATTATACATGCCGGGGGCACTGGGATTAAATGATGCACAAGGTAGATATTGTTCCAGCCCTCAGTAAGCTCTCAGCCCAGTGCTGAAAAGTAAAAACTAAACAAGCAATTACATTAGGCTGTGATAAGTGTTATGGTAAGGAAAATATAGAGTGCTATGGATTTAGGGCAGGAAATCCTTACTAAAGGAAATGACAGTTGTCTGCAAATCCAAACCATACATGCTGTAAAGGGATGTACTCCTTACAATACAATACAGGTACTTAATGGATGCTTAATAAAGCCTTGGTTAGTAGATTGAACATTATCATTCTTCTAAAACCTTCAACAGTCCACAAATATCTCAGTAGGACATTTGGAGCGTTCTGTGATTTGCTGTTGCTCCTCTTTTCGAGCCCCGTCCATCACCATGCTCTTCCAATCACCCCGCACTCTGAACATTCCCAAAACATGGCATACACCTTAATACTGCTACAACCTGTGTGATGTTACTGTAGCCTGGAATTCCCTTCCTACTGTATGTTTATGTGTGTGTGTGTGTACATGTGTGTATGCGTTTGTGTGTTACCTGTCCTATCTTACTAATTCAAATGTTGTCTTCTACAGGAAGCCTTTCTTGACCAATTTCACCTAAGGGGGAGTTAATTGCATCTTTCCCTTGGTGTTCATAGTATGTAGATTATACCACTTGTTTTACTTTGTCTGGCATAATTACTTCTGTATGTATCTGTCCCTCCTCTTATTTATTCATTCATTTGTTATCAAGAATCAATTAAGTATAAGCTACATATTCTATATATTAAGCTAGCTACTAAAGATGCAATGTAGAAAAAATTAACAAGGTTTCTGCCCTTAGAAAACTATCCCACTGAGCATGGTGGCTCACGCCTGTAATCCCAGCCCTTTGGGAGGCTGAGGCAGGCGGATCCCGAGGTCAGGAGATTGAGACCATCCTGGCTAACACAGTGAAACCCCATCTCTACTAAAAATACAAAAAAATTAGCCAGGCGTGGTGGCACGCGCCTGTAGTCCCAGCTGCTCTGTAGGCTGAGGCAGGAGAATCGCTTGAACCCAGGAGGCAGAGGTTGCAGTGAGCCAAGATCGTGCCACTGCACTCCAGCCTGGGTGACAGAAAGGAAACTATCCCACTGCTCTTAGCACAATAACTCATCCATTGTTGATGTCTAATGTATGTAATAAATGAATGGATGATTGAATTGATATGATGATGAATTGGTTATATCTGCCTTTATATACAACAGAAAGTCTGTGACTTGAAACTAAGAATCTAAGTTATTGTTTAGATGGATCAATTTCCCCAAAAACAAATGAGCCCAAGACGGGTTATTTCAAAGGTTCTGGTTATTAACATTTTAATGAAATAGGTCCACTGTACCACATAAGTCAAAAATTACTACATTACTTATATGATCAGTTCCATTTACCCTAGCAAGTGATAGCTATAGGTACCATGCCTAGACTGCAGTTTTTCTAGACAAGTAGCATTGTTTAGATACATATCTTGAAAACATATCAATGCAGGATGAGATTCCATGGACTTCCCATTGATTTTCTTCATTTCAGATGAGTCCATAGACCATTTGTCTTATTGTTCATTTCATACCACCTTCATTTTCTCAACAAATTGTTCTTGAGCGCCTACTGTGTGGCATGCACTGTATTAAGCACAACTTTAAATAAACTGCTTCCAGAGAATGACTAGGAAAAATAACAGATTTGCTCCTATCAAACTCACTGAGAGACAAGAGAAATAGAAAGAGTGGTTTTCTTACCCTTTCCCAGAATAATTGAAGAATCAGTCTTGTTAAGTAGTAAAATGCCTCTCTTAATCCTCCCTCTTTGTAGATTAGCTTTGACCTATGTGTATATTGTTCCTGCTAAATGGGTCAAACAAGATAGGAAAGTTAATCAGCAAGCACGTGCAAGACAAGATCACTCTGAAACGAAAGACTTCCTTCCATATGCCATACTGTTATGTCTTGCCAATGCCCCCACACTGCAACCCCCTACACATACTCCTGAATTTAACACCTTAAAAAGATTATTTGTGATTCCAATGACAAATAGTATTCTTCAACTTTTTAGATATTGAAGTCACTATGCACTTCCGACACCAAAAGAAGTGTGACAGTGGCAGCTAATAGATATCCCATTATGTTAGGCGGCACATTGCCCCAAAGCACACTGTCATTTCAGATCTCTTCCAAGTCTTATCCTGACCCCTAATCAGGGTATTTAAAACTAACAATTCCTTTAATTTTTTCAGTTCTAATTATCATATGCAAACCAACCAGCTATTAGAGTTTGACACTTTGCTCATAGGAAAGGTGTCCTCTGAGCAGGTTCTGAGCCACTATGCAAAGCATTGATAATGCAGCAAGTCACCCATTCTATCAGTTGTTCTTTCAGTTAGTTGGTTGAATACAGCTCTTTTATAAACAAGGAGAATAATCAGTGTTATTTACAGTGCCATTAGCTGACAGGTTGAAATCCTGCCGTGCATTCTGTGGGTTCCCAAAGCTTGCAGGAGTTTCTAAGTTCTTAGAAAATGTGCCTCCATAGTCATATTGGTTTAATAAACTAATAAGTACCATCTGAATCTCTTTGCGACATTTTCTGGCTGCAACATGAAGATGGGGAGGCTAGCTGAATACAAAAGCACAAGAAAAATATGTGGCCATAGAAGTTAGCATTTGAAAGAAAAAGAAATTCTGGATTATTGGCTATTAACATACACTTGAAATGGAGAAAGAAATATATAGTCCCAGGGTTTCCTAATACATTTTCACTGTTCCAGAGAGGAATTTTACTATGACTCACTCCCAACCAACCACCAATTGTGTTTGTCTAGTTTGCCAAAGAGACTCGACTATCAACATTACTAAGAGGCATCTAAGGATATCATTTTTTCACAGTGTACAGCCAATTTATACTGTTATAGGGAGGAGTTAGAATAATCATGACACCAATGCTTAGAGCACACCACTCCACCAATATTTCATGTTGGATATCGGAAGGTTAGCTCCACAAATTCATACTTCTCTTTCCTTCTTAAAGTCAGCTCACTCCATCATAAAAGTCTGAAACATGTCGTCTTCTGTATGTTGTTGTAAACCCCTTTGAGGGCAGTTGTCTCATTCATTCCAGTGTCCTCTGCCTGTGTAGCACCAGCTAGTGTGGTGCTTTTCATGTGATAACTGCTTATCATGATCCCTGCTTCTGATGGTGCAACTGACTCCCGTCAGGACATGAACTTTTGGCCATGTTTTGTAATGTAGGTTGTTGTTTTTTTCCAAAATATATGTGTTTTCTTATGAAGAACTCTCGGTTTGGCAAATGGCATGCTGATGGGTTTGAGTTAGTTATGTAATCTGCAGTCAAGATAAATAGCTTGTCTTTAGTCTTCAGTTCAAAAGATTACTCTCACATTCCAAAATGCTTCAAGTCTAGAACCCACATTGGGTTCCCATTTGTAAATGAACAGAGAGAGTACGAATGAACAAAATGCCTCTTTCCAGAACACTCATGATAGGTAGAAGGAAGCAGAGGGACAATTTAAAAATAAGCATCCAGACTCTAGGTAAACTGATATTCACTGTCTTTCTAAACTTCATCAGCATTTCCTGAAACTAATCACTCTTCCTTTTAATCCATGTTTTCACCTTCAGTCTTCAAACGAGACCTCTGACAAGTTTTTAAATGATCCTCTCTATCAGCATAATCTTAATAATTCTAATAGCACAAGATTGATTTGAATATGTGGAACTTTCAAATCAGTATATATACCCTCTTCAACACTGAATGTGCTCTTAATGTAATATGTATACCATGGATTTCTTCTATACTCCATTCTGTATAATTATCGCTCACACTGTCCCACATTTGAAATAAAGAATGATATTTTATACAGTTGGTGCAATTTGACAGTAAAAATTACTAAGGATAGGAGATAATCAAACTGAACAATCTGATGTCTGAGTTCTACACAAATCCATTTTTATTAAGCTACACATCGATTCCCACTTCTCTGTGTTAAGTGCTTTACCTAATTCTCTTCTTTTTTTGTTAACTTCCAGTTCTCTTTTGTCTAAGCATACAATGTCCCATATAGCCTTGAAATCAATTTAGCAGACCGTCCTTTTGTACAATTTTATAATCTGCAACATTTGCATTTCTATACCTCCCTTTAATTCACAGAGAACAGCACATCTCCTTCAGAGAAGACTGAAAATTGAAGCTGCAAAAATATTAAAATATTCTCCAACATGGAAAAATGATTTAAAATATCAGTTCATACAAACATAAATGATCCATTTTTGTTGCTAGCTTCTAAAGGCTTCATTTAAAATATATGTAGAAGGTCCTCATTATACCACAAAAAAGTCAAGGGAGACAATTTTCCTTGCCAGCCCATAAATTTATGCACTTTCCCATGGAGTTGGAAATTGTTACTAATCTAATCTTTCTCTGAGATTCCATCCCTGTATACTTTATTTGAGGTCCGCTGTCACCAACTCAAATGCAGATTGTTATAGGAACCAATATAAAAGCAAACACAAGTCATCAGAAAGGGAGGGCTCTGATTGTTTTCCCACCACAAGTCAAAGTTACTTTCTCTATTTAATACTTAGAAGTAATAACAGCAATAAATATTTTTTAAAATGTTCTTTTAATAGGCTGGTTTTTAAAAATCTTTCATAAGTTATTAGATGAACTAATATAGAATAAATGCAAATTATCAGTAATAATAAGACATTTAGGAAAGGATAGGAGGCACAAATAGTGAAAAATAGTAAATGGTAGAAGTTCAGGATCAATATTAGTACTTTAATATTTTTATAAATGAGTATTGATTATATGAATTATATATCAATTTGTTCCTGAAACTGATTACAGTGCTTACTATATGTCTTGTATAGATGTATAGAAATGCAAGACACCAACCTCAAGGAAGTCAAGTGGGGAGACCAGATACACAGATAACCCAGTGCAATGAGAACCATAATAAAAGGATGTGGGGATGGGTAGCATGGAAGCACAAAGATGGGGAACCAGATCCTGTCTTTGGAATAGGGAGGACTCAGTCAAGGAAATGGTGTCATACATGAAGAAATGAGGGTATTTCAAGAATGAGGAAAGTGCTTATGCAAATAGAGATAATGAGAGCATGCCATATATACAGACTTCCAAGGCATTCTTGAGTTAAATTCTTGATACTGTCCCAAACTATATACTGTGTCTAAGGATTACCAGGGAACTGCTTAAAAAAAAAAAAAAAAAAAAAAAAAGATTGTGATGCGAGTGGCCAGAATCACACTTTGAAAAACTCAGATGGAATAGGTTCATTCACGGACACACAGGATGACCAACTGTCCCAGTTTTCCCAGGATTGAAGAGCTCAGGAGGCAGTATTTTCAGTTCTAAATCTGGGACAGTGTAGAGAAACACTGGATGATTGGTCACCCTAAGAATAGCATAGTAGAATTCCATTTCAAAATGTTTCTTTTTGAGAACTTAAAAAATAACTGCCATTTAATGCAGCAATCCTATTACTGGGTATATATCCAAAACAAAATAAATCATTCTAATGAAAGACTGATTGCAAAATGTGCAAAAAGAGACACATCCACTTGTATGTTCATTGCAGCACTATTCACGATAGCAAAATCATGGAATCAACCCAGGCGCCCATCAGTGACAGACTGGATTTTTTTTTTTTTGAGACGGAGTCTTGCTCTGTCGCCAGGCTGGAGTGCAGTGGCGCAATCTTGCCTCACTGCAACCTCCGCCTCCTGGGGTCAAGCGATTCTTCCGCCTCAGTCTCCCGAGTAGCTAGGACCACAGGCGCCTGCCATCAAGCCTGGCTAATTTTTGTATTTTTAGTAGAGATGGGGGTTTCACCATGTTGGCCAGGATGGTCTTGATCTCTTGACCTCGTGATCCACCCACCTCCGCCTCCCAAAGTGCTGGGATTACAGGCTTGAGCCACTACGCCCGGCCCTGGATTTTTAAAAAAATGTAGTACATATACACTTACTGATTTACATTGTTGTCATGGAATACTATGCAGCCATTAAAAAAGAATGAGATTGGCCGGGTGCGGTGGCTCATGCCTGTAATCCCAGCACTTTGGGAGGCTAAGGTGGAGGGATCACAAGGTCAGGAGTTCGAGACCAGTCTGGCCAACATGGTGAAACCCCATCTCTAGTAAAATACAAAAATTGGCCAGGCATCATGGCACACACCTGTAATTCCAGCTACTCGGGAGGCTGAGGCAGGAGAATTGCGTGAACCCAGAAGGCAGTGGTTGCAGTGAGCCAAGATCCCACCATTGTACTCCAGCCTGGATGACAGAGCAAGACTCTTGTGTCGAAAAAAAAAAAAAAGGATGAGATTATGTCCTTTGCAGCAACATGGATGCTGATGGAAGCCATCATCCTAAGAGAATTAACACAAGAACAGAAAACCAAATACCGCATATTCTCACTTATAAATGAAGGCTAAATATTAGGTATTTGCGAAGATAAAGATGGTAACAATAGACACCGGGGACTGCTTGAAGGGGTGGGAGTGAGGGAGTCAAGAGCTGAGAAACTAACTGTTGGGTACTATGCTCAAATCCCAAACTTCAGCATCACGCACTATACTCATGTAACAAACCTGTGTGTGTATTCCCTGAGTGTAAAATAAAAGTTGAAATTATAAAAAAGAAAAAAGTTTCTTTTTGATAATGCACAATGTTATGTCTTCTGATGAATTTTTTAAATGTCATACCCATTCTGCTCGGAGCTCTCCAGGGATAGTGATCAATTACAAATATTTGAAAATGCAGGGCATCTGAAGATTTTGCTTCTTGTATCAGAATGAGGAAGTGGCATATCAAAAACAGAAATCCCCACTTCTGGTTTCTCATCTGGAGCTTTATTGGCAGAGCATAATTCCATCACTGATCAAAGAACTTTCGTTTTTCTGGAAATAAACTGAGTCAAATTTCACCCAGCCTCCCAGATCTAGGAGAATGTGGTGGCAGAGGAAATGAATCTTTCTTACTGATTGGCCATTTAAATCTGCAATCATCTGCTCATACTTATTTGCATGCACAATTAAACAACTTCACACAAGTGTCAACAAAACTATGGGACTCAATCTAGTTGAAATTTACATTATTAAACATCCAATTTTTTTTAATTCAACTAAAAATATCACTTACTGATTTACATTGTTGTCATCAATTGAAAGCCTTACCTTGAATGAGTAGTTATCATAGGCACCTAAGATAGTTAGTTATAAAAATATCAGAAATTTCGTTAAAGATCACTACTATATGCAAAACTTCTAGTGTGTTCTAATATTAGAAATGTGTACAAGGTATTGACTTCCATTGAGAAAGATTAATGATGAGGTTCCTTGAAGTTGACTCAGGGAATCTTAGTAGATTTTCAAGTTGGACAGTTCTCAAGGGTTAAACTGATACAGTTTGGATCTGTGTCCCTGCCCACATCTCCTGTTGAATTCTAATCCCCAGTATTGGAGGTGGGGCCTGGTGGGAGGTGACTGGATCATGGGGTTGGATTTCTTGTGAATGGTGTAGCAACATTCCCTTGGTGTTGCCCTCACAATAGTGAGTGAGTTCTCCTGAGATCTGGCTATTTAACAGTGTGTGATACCTCCCCCCATGGCAGAAGGCAAAGGGGGAGTGGTGTGCTTGCTCCCCCTTTGCCTTCTGCCATGATTAGAAACTTCCTGAGGACTCCCCAGAAACAGATGCCACTATGCTTCCTGTACAGCCTGCAGAACGATGAGCCAATTAAACCTCTTTTCTTTATGAATTACCCAGTCTCAGCTATTTCTTTATAGCAATGTAACAATGGCTTAACACAAACTGGATAGTCATTAAACTCTATACTTTGGAGAGGAGTTGAGTAAGCTCTTACAGCATGTTTTCAGAGAGTTAAAAGCACAGCATGAAATGCCAATGCTAAGACAGGGAAATCAATACAGGTATAATTGGCTTAATTTAAGAAATATTCTAAAATTCACAGAATAACTAGTATGTATCTTATCTGGCATCTGATGTGTACCAGGTACCATGCAAGGTACTTTAGACACACACAAACAGGTTAATTAGAGTTATTAGCAAAATAAATAATCATTTTACATCATATTAGCATGTTACCACTTAGAGATACCAATAACGCTGCCATTGACTTACATTTCCCTTTCTTCATTCTAAGTGCCCTTCCAGAGATTCCTTTCAATGTCTTAGGCAACTTTTAGTTCATAATTAATCATACACTTCCTCACAACATTCTTATATTAACTTCACTTTGACAGAAAGAAGCCCAGATTAAAAAAATAATAATAACCAACTAGGTGAACCCCTTCTCCCATTCCTTCACACAACATATCATCATAAGGTACCTCATGAATGCCAGCCTAGATTAGTTATCAATGTGATGATTGCCATGAGAGTGTTATGGCCAAAGCATATCATTTAGCACTAAATATGTTCTGCCAGTCTGGCTTATCTACATGGCATGTGACCAAACTAAGAAGTAGTTGAAGCCAAATATGTAATATCTTGATGAACAGGTCTGGACAACAACATCTTTAAATAGAACTTCAAAAGTAATGTGGAGAAGAGGTATTATAATGAGGTGGATGTGGCGAAATCAGATGAAAGAAAGACAAGGAGTCAACACTGAGTCTTCTCATGAATGTAGTCATTTCAGCTTTTTTCACATATTCTCCAGGAAGACTGCTTTTTATCCTTTTTACCTTGATAGTCTCTCCAGTTTTTCTGCTTCCATATTTTATATGCAGACTAACATGCTGAATGCCTGAGTATATCTAATAAAGTCTACATTGATGCAGAATATAGAGTACAAGAATCATGCCCTGGCTTTTGTATATTAATAGCCCTGTTCACAAAAACCCAGGCCCATGCCAGCCTTTTAAATAGTGGTCTTGTATTGTTTCCATTTACTTAAGGTGTGATTCAGAGTGATGGTTTCACCAGCCATTCCTCAGCAGGTATTCATGTGGTTTGGATTTGGGGAGCACATGGATTGCCCAGCACTGTCCCTGCTGAACATCAGATGTCAGCCTTTTTTTGACAGATCATTTTTCTAATTGGTCAGCGTCACCTTGGATTCTATTCTTGTCTCACAAGAAATTTTCAGCTTTTAACTCCCCCACCCTTCCACCCCATTTCCCAGTGTGGTGTCGTCCACAAATTTAGTAGGAATGTATGTATTTCTCTCATTCCAGACCTTGCAGGAAAAAAAACCGAAAAACTCTAGGACAAAACTATGCAATCTCTGTAACAAGTTGTCCCAGGTTTCTTCCAAAGCACTGTTTAGTGCCCTTGGATTATAACTCATGTAATGGTATCGTCCAGGCCTGATCTCCTTGGCTCACTAACGGAAATGCCTTGCAGATTCACAAAACTTTAGTGAAGTCCAGATGTGTCCTACATTGATTGCTCTCCTCTTTATTCAAGACCTGCAGTTCTGTCACAGAAGGAAATTAAACTGGTTTAACATGAGTTGCTCATCATAAAGACAGCGCCTTGGAATCTTTTGCTAGCAAATGGCTTACTTGATTGTTTTTCTAGCATTTTCAACTGCATTAAAGTGAAAATGACTCAATATAAAGAATAATTCACTGTTAGAGCTATCCAGAAATGGAGTAGGCTGCTTTGAGGAGGTGGTAAAGATGCCATCACCAAAAGTACTTAAATGGAATGCTAAGAGAAGATTCCTGCATGAGCTAACATATTGAGTTGGGTGACTTCTAGGTTTACTTTCAATGCTAGGTTACTAAAATTTTGCATTTTTTCGTGTTTTTCAGTAACATTTTTCCTTCATTGTTAAAAGATTGCTTTTTCAACTTATTTTCAAAGGCATTCTAAGACTTCTACAAAACATCAACACACGTTTGTTTTTTTCAACATTCCACACTGAAACAAGTACACTGTAGAATTAGAAATGAGCAGAAGTTACTGATGAACTAAAAAATCTGATTGATCATTTATCTTCAGCTTTGAAGTAAAGTGACGAAAAGGGAAAATGGTTTTCCTTCCTTTATCTAATCCTTCCAGACTGAGTAAATTAAAAGAGTGGGAGTTGACTAATAAATGCTGGGTTCTAGCTACTAACAAAGCCTACATAAATGACTGGTGAAATTTCTGAGTTTCCACATATTGTCTTCTCAGAAGGACATGAGGCACTTGCTTATCCAAAGTGCTTCCAGCACTGGGAATTCCTGACTTTAATCAATGAGGTCTACACAAACATACCGGGGAATATGAAAGGTAGTTACTGTATTTTCAATGCCTATGTCTTATGATGGAAAAAAACCTTGTCAAGGGAGCTCAACGCTTAGGAATTGTGCTTCTGTCATGTGAGTTGGGAAGAGCAAGACTGTGTGTATTCAGACTACATATGTAAATATTTACTAATGCCTACATCATTACAAAATGCTTCATCTTATTGCCTAAATAATCTACCATCAAAAATAACCCTCACTTAACCTGAGGGTCAACTTGAAAAAGCAACATATCTTACGGACTTTCGGCCAAATCCCAAGGTGAGTTTTGTGCTAGAATCAGCTAACTGTTTGGGGGAAAACTGTAAGTGTAATGGTGATGAAATAGCTGCTTCCCAAAATGTATCTGGATCTCAGTGTTCTTGTCTAAGAGAACCTCAAATGCACTTAAGCATAAAGGTGGGCTTGTACATATTTGACTCAAGTGACATAATGAACTTTTATGCATCTTCCATAAGGAAAATGTAAGTAGACATGAAAAACTAGAAGCTTGTCACCCAGAAAACTTTGCCTAGCTGCCTGGAATCTTTGCTATTGAGAAATGAGAGAGCAAGAAACAGGGAGAAAAAACAATGAAAAAAAAAAATAGGTAGCAAGAGCTACACTCAAGTTCTATTTTACAGGAAGATAAAGAGTTTGGGGAGAAAAATGGATATTTTATTTTCATATATCAATTAAATGGTTTCTAAGTATTTTCCAGCACATGTTCTTTTATCTTGGTTTGAGTTCTGCTTACCAAAGCAGACCCTGAAATGAGGACTCCAAGGCAATTAATTTTTTGGAAAGTGATCCCAGTAAGCATTGATGGGAAAGTAGGCATCTGAGATAGCAAAGGAAAGAAAGTCCCTAAAGTTTGCATTATCAAACAACTTACCACTGTGTGCAACTGCAGCTGAGTCCATCTGGAAAACTTTGGGAAACAGTGTAGAATACTCTTCAGAGTTACGCCAACTGAGGGATGAGAAACTGCATTCAACAATCCATTACAAAGATTATTCATCACAACCAAGTAAAATTTATCCCAATAAACTCTCAATAAACTAGGTGTTGAAAGAACATATCTCAAAATAACAAGAGCCATATATGACAAACACACAGCAAACATTGTACTGAATGGGCAAAAGCTGGAAGCATTCTTGTCATGTACAGTGCTTGAAAACCAGCACAAGATAAGGATACCCTCTCTCACCCCTCCTATTCAAGATAATATTGGGAGTACTGGCTAGGGCAATCAGGCAAGAGAAATAAATAAAGGGCATCCAAATAGGAAGAGAGGAAGTCAAAATATTCTTGTTTGCAGATGACATAATTCTATATATAGAAAACCCCATAGTCTCAGCCCAAAAGCTTCTTAAAATGATAAAATAATTCAGCAAAGTCTCAGCATACAAAATCAATGCGCAAAAATCACTAGCATTCCTATACATCAACAACAGTTATGCTGAGGGGCAAATCAGGAATGAACTCCCATTCACAATTATCATAAAAAATACCTAGAAATACAGCTAACTAGGTAGATGAAAGATCTCTACAAGAACTTCAAACCACTGCTCAAAGAAATCAGAGATATCACAAGCAAATGGAAAAACATCCCATGCTCATGGAGATGAAGAATCGATATTATTAAAATGGCCATACTGCCCAAAACAATTCATAGATTCAATGCTATTGCTATCAAACTACCAATGACATTCTTCAAAAAAACTATAATAAAACTACTTTAAAATTTTATATGGAACCAGGAAATACCCCAAATAGTCAAGGCAATCATAAGCAAAAGAACAAAGCTGGAGGAATCTTGCTCCCTGACTTCAAACTATACTACAGAGCTACCATAACCAAAACAGCATGGTACTAGTACAAATATAGTCACATAGACCAGTGGAACAGAATATAAAACCCAGAAATAAGACTGCATACCTCCAACTATCTGAACTTCGACAAACCTCACAAAAACAAGCAACGGGGAAAGGATTTCCTATTCAATAAATGGTGCTGGGATAACTGGCTAGCCACATGCAGATTAAAACTGAATTCCTTCTTTATACCATACACAAAAATTAACTCAAGATGGGTTAAGGACTTAAATGTAAAACCAAAAACTATAAAAATCCTGGAAGACAACCTAGGCAATACCATTCAGGACATAGGCACAGGCAAAGATTTCATGACGAAGATGCCAAAAGCAATTGCTACAAAAGCAAACACTGACAAACGAAACCTAATTAAGTTAAAGAGTTTCTGCACAGAAAAAGTTATCAATAGAGTAAACACACAACCTACAGAATGGGAGAAAAGTTTCTGCAAGCTCTGCATTCAACAAAGGTCTAATATCCAGCATCTATAAGGAACTTAAACAAGTTTACAAGAAAAAAAAACCCACACACAAACACAAAAGTGAGCAAAAGACATGAACAGATACTTTTCTTTCTTTTTTTTCTTATTGTACTTTTGATTCCAGGGTATATGTGCAGATCATGCAAGATTGTTGCATAGGTACATTCATGGCAAGGTGGATTGCTGCCTCCATCCCCCCATCACCTATACCTGACATTTCTCCTCACGTTATTCTTCCCCACCCTCCCTCCCACTATCCCTCCCCTACACCCCCACAATGGACCCCAGTGTGTGATGCTCTCTTCTCTGTGACCACATGTTCTCATTGTTCAACACCTGCCTATGAGTGAGAACATGTGGTGTTTGATTTTCTGTTCTTGTGTCAGTTTGCTGAGAATGATGGTTTCCAGGTTCATCCATGTCCCACAAAGGACATGAACTCATCATTTTTTATGGCTGCATAGTATTCCATAGTGTATATGTGCCACATTTTCTTTGTTCAGTCTATCATTGATGGGCATTTGGGTTGGTTCCAGGTCTTTGCTCTTGTACACAGTGCTGTGATGAACATGCGCGTGCATGTGTCTTTATAATATGACAATTTATAGTCCTTTGGATATATACCCAGTAATGGGATTGCTGGGTCAAATGGAATTTCAATTTCTAGATCCTTGAGGAATCGCCACACTGTCTTCCACAATGGTTGAACTAATTTACACTCCCACTAACAGTGTAAAAGTGTTCCTATTTCTCCACATCATCTCCAAAATCTGTTGTCTCCAGATTTTTTAATGATACGCATTCTAACTGGTGTGAGATGGTATCTCAATATGATTTTGATTTGCATTTCTCTAATGACCAGTGATGATGAGCATTTTCTCATGTTTGTTGGCCTCATATATGTCTTCTTTTGAAATGTGTCTCTTCATGTCCTTCGCCCACTTTTGAATGGGTTTGCTTTTTCTTGTAAATCTGTTTTTGTTCTTTGTAGATTCTGCATATTAGCCCTTTGTCAGACGGGTAGATTGCAAAAATTTTTTACCATTCTGTTGGTTGCCAGTTCACTCTAATGATTGCTTCTTTTGCTGTACAGAAGCTCTGGAGTTCAATTAGATCCCATTTGTCTATTTTGGCTTTTGTTGCCATTGCTTTTGGTGTTTTAGTCATGAAATCCTTGCCCATGCCTATGTCCTGAATGGTTTGCCTAGGTTTTCTTCTAGAGTTTTTGTCGTGTTAGGTCTTGTGTTTAAATCTTTAATCCATCTGGAGTTAATTTTAGTGTAAGGAGTCAGGAAGGGGTCCAGTTTCTGCTTTTTGCACATGACTAGCCAGTTTTTCCAACATCATTTATTAAATGGGGTATATTCTTATTGAGATATATGACTGTCAGCATGGAGATTTTACAGAAATGGGAACTATTTTTAGTATTCTACCTAAGCATGTTGAAGAACATAATTTACTTAATACTATTGGTAATTTCACTGTCAAAATTAGAGTTGGGGTGTCACATGCTAATGAGTATTATTCTATGTTAATTTTTACTTTATTATTTGTTTAATAGACATCCAAATAACAAAGGAAATAGCATTATTACTTGGAGCTAGCCAAGTAAACATGAAGACATTCATACATAGCAAAAAGAAGTTTCTGAGCGAAGGAACCGCATGTAGAAAGATATAGTACGGCATACATACGTTTCAGAAACAACTTTTTTTCTGAAATATGGAATATTGATACCGTGTAGAAGAGTGACAGCAGAGAAAACAAGAGATTGAGTAGGTTCTAAATTCTGCTTGTGTAACTGATGAAATAATCCTAATTGATCCTTATTAAATGATCTTAATCCAAGAATTACAGCAGAATATGAAGCACATGTTGGAGAGATTTTTAGGCCCAGGATAATTGATTTCAGATAAGCCTAAGGAAATGTGGTCTTTTTAAGAGAATTGTACTGTTTTGAGCCACTACATTTGCAGTGATTTGTTATAGTAAGCATAGGAAATAAATAAGCTAGGTTTATTAAAAGAAGAATGAGAATTGACTATATTCTGACAAAATAGGTCACATACTAGTGTGGGTGAACAAGAAGCCTAAATATTTGAAGTAATTAGTAAGAGATAATTGAGTTGATGAGGAAGTAAGGTAGTGTATTAAGAATAAGTTGAGAATAGTAGCCATGGCTGCAGAAGTGAGATCCAGGGAGAACAGATAGGAAGGCAATGGAAGAATTTATGTGAAAGAAGAGGTTGAGTGACAGTAACACTTGAGAAATTTGGAAGAATAAACTTGTTTAGTAATCAGTAGTTCTTAGAATTTTAGAATGCACAGTTAGAGACTAAAGGAAGTAAGGAAGGGACATTGAGGCCTGCATAGCGAGGATGATCAAGGTGCTGAGATTGAGTATGCTATTCTTGATTCTTTATCTCTTTTTCTTTTTCCCAGTTGACATCAGAAAACCTTAAACTAGATTAAAAAAAAAATCCTCAACTTCTAAAATTGGAAATTGTGCATCTAGTTTTATTCATTCCATCAGTACATTTTATTATAAAATATTTCAGATATTATATATATATATATCTTATATATTTTACCACATTTACAAAACACGATTACATGAAAAAAAAGTATTTGAAATTCACAAGTTCATTAACTAAGCGTGTTTATTGGAATATGGGAAAATCTGGTTTGTATGTATATAAAGTTAACCTATTAATTAAATTTGTTGTGTGCTCTCTTTTTTCCTAAAGCTTAAGTGTTCCTTTTGTTGTTCTTGTTCTTTAAAACAATAATGCAAGATGAAAACTGGCATCAGTTTCATTTTAATATGTGCTCACAAACAAAAAGAGGATTGAGAGGAGACTAAGAAGATTTATAAGATTAGCAAGATTTTTAAGAGATCAGCAGGAAGTAAATAGTACTGAAATAAGCTCTTTAATAAAAAGGCCTTATTCTTCCTGGCCTTTTGAATCCACTTCTTTTTGACTCATCTCAGTGATTACTGCAAGAGTAAATTATTGTACCCTCGTACACAGAATTGAATTGTTGTGAGTGGAGAAGTATTCAAAAATAATATAAAAAGTAATATGCCCTTGTGTCATATAAATAAATGCCCTATATCATTAAAAGGTAATTATTTCACCTTTAAATATTATAGATTTCTAAGTTTTAGGTGGGAGATTTCTGGTCATGCACGTATCTGTTATATACCGTTTCTGTACAGAATATGGTATTTTGCCTATACGTATTTTTAGATTATTTACAAAACTTTCAAACACAACAGTAAGATTTAACAGTATAACTCCTCAAAATAATATCAAATTTCTTGATTTTTAAAAAATAAATGAGGTTTACCTTTTTTGTTTTTCATGAAAAAAGAAATAACCTCCTCTAATGTCACTGACTCTTAGATAATCTTTTTATAATTATTTGAATAATTACTTATATAAACAACACATTTTTCAAAACATTATGGTTAGCTTGGTTATTGTTTATCACAAGTACTGTGAAGCAAAGAAAACATGTATTTTTAAAGAAAATGTCCTTAATTTTATTACAAAAGTAATACAATTTTTATAAATTTAAAAATATAGATATATAAACACTGAAAGTAATAGTAGTCCTCTAGGTTGTAATCCATAATAATTATTTTATAACATATCTTCTATTTTTGTATCTGTTATTGGTCTATCAATCAACCAGTCTTATTCTACATTGTCTTGCCATCTGACTTTTTAAATTTAAGAAATATATTTACAATTGTATATATTCTCAATGACTCCTTAATGTTACATGTGATTTGTCACTCTAATATTTCAAAAGTTTCTATTAATTAATACTAAATTTAATTTAGTGCTTTATTAACATGCTAAATAGTTTTGTTGTTGTTGTTGTTTTTAAATCTTGCTCACGTTGAATTTCCAGAACAGAAGTTTTCTTGGAAAAGGCAATACAATGTTATCACGTTGCACTCTTGCTTCACTGTACCTTTTGGTGAGGAACCTGTCTGTATTTTCCAATGAATATTTTACTACTCTAGAGAGGGAATGGTGAATAACATTTGACAGTGCTAGTATATAAAGAAACACCTTGCATACCAAACTCCAATTTACTCTATTGTTAAATGAAATCATATTTAAAAGAAAAATTAAAGGTTGTGTACGATCTAATTTCAAAACTTTCTGTTTCTTGATACATTTATACATTGAAGTATATTCATACGTACCAGTTTAGAGCGTATGTTTTGGGTTGGTCATAACTGAAGTCATATGACTTTAATGATATTTAAAATCTCATTTCTTCTATAGTGTAGACTTTACTGTCAAAATATTAGGACACATATAAATTTTGGAATTTAATCTGACTAAATAAGTTCCCTGTTTTGTAAATATTCTGTATTTTAGGATACTTTTCACCCGTTTATAATTTATCTGTTTATAACAAACATATACATTTATATATAATTACAAAACCAATTTAAAAATGTATTTTACACATATACAATTACAATGCCTGTATCTTAAGATTCAGGGGAAGTTTCTTTTTCAGTTAACTAAAATAATTTATAAAGTACAAATATAATAATTATCTACATAATTATAAGTCTTGATATGACCCAGTATTGAAGAAAAATGGAAGAAGCTATGATATGGTTAGGCTTTGTGACCCCACCCAAATCTCATCTTGAATTATAATCCTCATAATCCCCATCATCCCCATGTGTCAAAGGAGATATCAAGTGGAAGTAATTGAATCAAAGGGGTAGATTCACCGATGCTGTTCTCGTGATAGTGAGTGAGTTCTCACGAGATCTAATAATTTTATAAGGGCTCTTCCTGCTTTGCTCAGCATTTCGCCTTCCTGCTGCCCTGTGAAGTAGGTGTCTTGCTTCCTCTTTGCCTTCTGCCATGATTGCAAGTTTCCCGAGGCCTTCCAAAACCTGCTTAACTGTGAGTCAATTAAACCTCTTTCCTTTACAGATTACCCAGTTTCAGATAGTTCTTTATAGCAGTATGAAAATGAACTAATACCAGCTACTATATTTTATTTTTTCTTAAGTGATGGATGAGCATTTGATATATCTGATATTGATTGAGAACATAAGCATATTGATTGATAAACCCTGCCCTCTTTATGTTTGTATTTATAACTTTGATAAAATGCCATGTCCTTTCTTAAACGCAGAATCATTTTGGTGTATTTCTAAATCAATTTAATCCTTTTCAATTCCCTATGATTTTCTCTGTTTTCTGACTGTGCTTCCTTACACTAACTCTATCCCATAGAATCCAAAGGTGTAAGCTGCCTGTTGGTATTTCATCAATGTATCATGGACCCTGAACTATTGCTTTATTAATGTTTTCTCCTAATTTCTTTTTTTATGGCTAAGAGGTGAACTAAAAAATGTCAGATTGATGTTTTGAGGATAATGAATAGGAACAAATCTCAGTAGAAGTCATCAAAATTTATAAAAGATTCTAACACATTGTGTATAAGTCTGACATCTTTGTGAATTTTTTATTATAGCTATTATCTAGACCAGGTGTGCACAATTATTGGCTTCCATGAACTACATTGAAAGAAGATTTTCTTGGGCCGCAGATGAAATACACTAACACTAATGATAGCTGATGAGCCAAAAAAAAAATTGCAAAAAGATCTCCTAATGTTTTAAGAAAGCTTATGAGTTTGTGTTGAATCACATTCAAAGCCATCCCGGGCCTCATGCGACCTGTGGGCTGCAGGTTGGAAAAGTTTGATTTAAGCATTACACTTGATGTTACATCTTGAAAAAAATATCAGTCACTTTGGGTTTAAGAACTGGAGAGTTAAGACCTCAAGAAGATTGAGGGAACAACCATTTCACTTTTTTAGAGAACTAAGACAATTTCTCACTATAACCCTACATGAGGGAGCATAGAAAGAGGTCTTCTGGATGAGAAGAGACATCCTGAAGTTGGGTACCAAGAGGAATACGAGGTTGCTAGGTAAAATTGGGGCTTATCTGCAAGTGTCTATTTACCAGAATAATGAACCTATGATTTGTGATTTTTTACTTGCAATTTTATTTTGTTGATCAAGTCTTTTCCTACTTAAATATTTATTTTAAATAATGTTTCCATCTACATCATCCCTACAACAGAGACATTTTCTGAAGTTTTTCTCATAATTTACTGTCTGATATGGTTTGGCTGTGTCCCCACCTAAATCTCATCTTGCATTCCCTCAGATTGTGGGAGAGACCCAGTGGGAAGTAATTGAATCATGGGGGCAAGTCTTTCTTGCATAGTTCTTGTGATAGTGAATAAGTGTCACGACATCTGACGGTTTTCAAAACAGGAGTTTTTTTTCTGCACAAGCTCTCTTGTGGCCTGCCACCATCCACGTAAGATGTGACTTGCTCTTCCTTGCCTTCCACCATAATTGTTAGGCGTCCTCAGCCACGTGGAACTGTGAGTCCTCCAGTTAAACCTTTCTTTTGCAAATTGCCCAGTTTAGGGTATGTCTTCAGCAGCAGTATGAAAACTAATACAGTGTCCAAAACTTATCCCAGTTCTTCCTCTCTGTGTTACTCTGTTATAGTACATTTTTCTTGTGCTTCTTTGCCCTTGGCAACGTCCATTAGAAGAAAGGGTGTCATTTTAGATGGTGTGGGTAAAATTATGGAAGTATAACAAAAATAAAAATGAATAAGGGAAATAGAAGTATAGTGAGATTCAGAATTATAGGTGACAAAAATTAATAAAATAAAAATTTAGTGAAAGTGACTGCATAGCCATTTTAAAATGTACAAAATACATAATAACTAATGTTTCTTGATAATTTATTCTGATCTTTGACCTTAAATCAAACATTATTTAAGTCATAACAACAATGCTATGAAATAGGCACTATAATATTTTATATTTTACAAGTAAGGGGAAAAATACAGAAATCTTAAGAAGTAGTAGATACTGCAATAGTTCAGAGTACAGAATCTAAAGTCAAACTGCTTGAGTTTCAAAATTGGCTGTTTTTTGTACCAGCTTCTTAAATTTGGCAAGTTCCTGAAACCATCTGTGTTTAATTTTCATCAGCCATAAAATGGAAGTACCATAATACCTAACACACAGGGATGTTATGAGGCTACTAAGTTAATGTAAATATTTAATACAGGACAGTAAGCACAATAGAAGTGTATGCTATTATGATATTTGTTGTCTAACATTACAGACTTAGTGTTGGAGCTGAAATAAAAACTCAGGGGAAATCATGGCCAAAATATCTCACCTTATCTACGTTCATAGTAAAACATTCTCATTCTCTCTCTTTCTCTCTCTCACACACCCACACGAACACATAAATACACTCAATTTATATAAAGCAGTTCTTATTTACTGTCTCCATTTTTTAGTTTAAGGCACTATGACTTGGAAATGTTAAATGGCTTGTCATGGCTCATGAAATAAAGATAACAAGCTCTTTGGGCCCACAGGTGGTGTGTTTCAAGTTATAAATCTCTGGTATCTTTTGTAGTACATGCTGTATATAAGCATAAGCTATATTTTTTGAATAATACAATAATTAATTAATGGCCAGAATGGGGTTAGAACGGTAACACAATAACTTTTACTACAAACATAGATAGTTTATTTTTGCTAAATTTGTAGTCAGAACAAGACTTTGATACTAAATCTGACTTTATCTAGCTTTGGAATCTTGAATAAATGAATCATTTATATGACAGTGAATCCCAAAATACCATGAAAAATACATTACATTATGCAAGTATAAAATAGTATACGTGTAGTGCATTGTGGTTTTTGGAATAAATTTCACTATTTGCTATTTTATATGTTCTGTATGCAGTCGTTCTTCAGTATATGCAGGAAATTGGTTCCAGGACCTACGTGATAATGTCTGGCCATGCTTGCAAAGTCGGTCTTCCAGATTCACCATCCCACAAATACTGTATTTTCAATCTACTTTCAGTTAGAAAGAATAAGCATATAAGTGGACCAACACAGTTTAACTTGTGTTTTTCAAGGGTCAATTGTATGTGTGTATGTATATCTGTGTGTGTGTGTGTATTCACACAGTGCATATATATGTCTATGTTTAGTTATACATATTTAAGTATGTTTTATATTTGTGCTTGTGTGTGTAAAATCAGTCAATAATGGATGAGTCTGGATATGCTCTTCATGTCTATCCAGTGATATAACAACCAAAGTGAGATAGCAAATAGAAACCTGAAATGGAAGTACAGATATGTGAATCCTCAAACATTGTCAAAATCATGGAATTGAAGATGCTAATGAAGGAGGCTGAAACTGAGGTAATAGTTTAATGAACTCATGATATTCCCCATTCATAATGTGCTTCTCATCCAGTCTTTTTCATCTCTGTAAATGCCGACAGTACTCGTCAAGGTGCTCATGGAACAAACTTGGAAGTCATCCTTGATTCCATCCACTCCCTCAACCTCACATCCAATTCAGATCTGTCTGCCAAATATATCCCTAACTCTAACTCTGTAGATATTTTATTTTTCCAATCACCTGAAATACAGACATAGCTTTCTGACTTCTTTTCTTGATTTTATCCCAGCCTCTGTCCACCTGCATAGCAACTGATAATTTTTTTAAGAAATATTTTGGTTCTATCACTCAACAGGTTTTTCTTCCCAGCTCTTATTCTAATCCCGGTGGAATTATGCCTGCACTGCTCAAAAATGGTTTATATGTTATGGCCCTGGTCTTCCTTGGTACCAACCCCTCCCTTTATCACAAACTTATTTCCATGTTAGGGTCTTGCTGTTTGCTGCTTCTACTACCTGATATGTCTCTTTCTCTCTCTATGTGTGTATATATACATATTATAAATTTTTGTAGATTTAGGGAGTACAGGTGCAGTTCTCTTAGATGGATATATTGTGTAGTGGTAAACTTTGGGTATCTAGTATAGCCATCACCCGAATAGTGTCTATTATACCCAATAAGTAACTTCTCATCCCTCACCTCTCTTTCACCTTCCCACCTTTTTGACTCTTCAATGCCTGTTCCATGTCCATGTGTATGCATTGTTTAGCTCTCACTTATAAGACAGAACATATCATATTTGACTTTCTGAGTTATTTCACTTAGGTCAATGGCCCTTATTTCCATCCACATTGCTGCAAAGGACACGATTTCATTCTTTTTATGGATGAGTGTTATTTTTGATTCTCATACATCTTATACATTCTACTCATCCATAAAGTCTAAGTATCAAATCTGCAAAGATGCCTGCCTACTATGCTTTTTGAAATAGATGTTTTAATTTTATTCTCTCTTATTTTCATTGATTTTAATCCATAACACTCATGCAGTGTGTAAGTACATTAACTGTGTGATTGTTAATACCAGGTCTCCCACAACAGGAAATCAGATCTAAGAGAAGGCACTGTGTAACATATGCTAAGTACTGCATTCCTGATTGGCAGGACAGTGTTTGCTCCAGAATAAATAGTCAACAAGTGTTTATTGAATTAATAAATTCAAGTTTGAAGTCATCTTTGTGAAAGAGGGGCTGATGGAGCTCATAGATGTTATAAAGAGCATAGAGGGTTGTAGACTATTTCAGACACCTGGGTGTTATGTCCATAAGCATTAAATATTCTAAATAATGGAGAACTATTGCAGAAAATCAATTGGATTGAGTGATCTAAAATTAAGTTTTACATGCCTTAAAAAAACCTTTTCTGAGAACTCCTACACCGTATCTTTGCTTAAGGAAATGATTTGATAGGCTCATTGGGAATGATGGCAGGAGGCAGTAGAACTGAACAGTTAGCTAAACTACTCTGTAGCAGAAATACTAAGGCCAAGAGGAATTACAGAGAAGAAAGAAAGAGTAAGTGAAGAGAAGAAAGGAGGTAGAGCAACATGGCTCAAGTCTAAGTTAGAAGAAAATGCAGGTGGGTTATTTTTACAATTGGGAAGTCTAAGCTCAAGTGGAAGAGGTTTGTTTTGCTGTAATTTTAATCATCTTTTCCCCAGACCTACAACAAAGCCTCACAACGAACAACAAAATAAAATAAAAATTGTTAAGTTGTCAAGGAATAAGTGATGGAGTAAGAGTGCTAGAGAGACAGAGTGAGTGTTGGATTTAGAAATTAGTCATTTAAAAACTAAGAGACTTCCTGCTGTTGGCACATTTCACTGAATATCTATAGGAAAGTGTGTATAAAATGGAACTTAAGTAATTTCCTTGAAGAATGAATAGGGGATAATTGAAAAGTTGGTGGATGACAAAAATGTGGAAAAGTATAGGAGAGTTAGACCAATGACATGATTCCCAAACAGAAATTTTGCAGAGTGTGGAAATATAATATTCGGAAAAAAAGAAGTTAAAAAAATTACCCACCTGACCAATATAATTCATGAAACATAGGGTATGAGAAAAATAATAATAATGATGATATCAATACCAATTTTATGTTTGACACTGCAAAGAAATTAACATCTGAACATCAATACTAATTAACTTGTTATCCACATTTGCATATTAGGAACCAGAGTCCTTCCTATGTTGTGTGCCAAAATTAGGCAGCAAATAAGAAGCAAACTTGAGATTTCAATACAGGAGGTGTAGACAAACTTATGTATTTAACTGTTGTGTGTACTACTATCAAGCACCATTTCCCTTAATTAGCAATATTTGAAATAAATGTGAAAATGTACACTTAGTTTATGTAGATTTATGACTAAGATTATAGAAATATAACATTGGTCATTTCTTCTCAGCATGAGGCTTGAAGGTGCTAAGGTATTAAATGCCCTTCTAGGCTCTCCCAATATCCACCTTGGCAAATGTTTTCTTGGGAAGATATACAGTTTCACAAACTATTTTGTTGATATTGAAAACACATGAATGACATAAAGTTTATTAATTTCATTTGCTCTCTGAATGAGAAAAGTGAACCCAGATGTATTTTAGTTTTAACAAATTCAATAAGAACATAATTTTTCAATTTCTGTTATTTTCATTATTTAAATTGAACAAGTATTTAAATAAACATAGATTCTATATTTTGCCCCCTACACCTTGCATTTTTATTCCCACCTTTGGATTGTACATTTGAAAAAGAGCTACAGTGACATTGCAAAAGAAACTGTCCTCTTGGTATTTCTGGTTTGGAACAGAAGTTAAAGTATAGTAAATCTCATGAGAAAGTCTGCCTTTTGACATTTACAGCTCAATTTTACCGATTCAGAAGGTTTGAATAAGCTTCAGATAAGCATCAAAGCTTATCCAGGGTGAACCTGAATTCTGAAACCTCTAAATTTCCATCGTTGGTAATCCTACCTTACTTTTGAAGATGCCAGTCACAGCCTCCCAGTGGCAATCCTCGTTTGCTATTGTACGTCAGATTCAAGGATGAATAAGGTCACATAGTAGCCACTTTATTAAAAATATGAGATAAGGTTAGGCCATGAGGAAAATTCCTTAAGTCAATGATGGAAAGCAGCAAGAAGATCTTATAACAACTGGGTACTATAAAGTTGTACAATTCAGCTAGTACATTTAAAACAATATTAGATAAAGCACTAATGGCATGATTAAATGTCATTTTGTCAACAGAATGAACGTTTTTATGTCTTCCGACTAATAAAGTCAGTAGATCATGACTTGGAAGTGTAGATACTATATATAGAATAAATAACAGATACAATAAAGATTTGTTTAATTTTATAAGTGGAGATAATTTCAATGAATATTAAATTCATTTAATAAGCCACTCTCTAATATAAACATATATATGTAATGCATGTCCTCTTCATTAGGACAAACTTGAAGTACAGTTAAGTTAGAAATAATTAAATATTTATACAAAATTGAGATTTATGCTTATCTTTCTAATGGTGTTCACGGTGGAACTTATTTAAAATCATTTCAACAAAGAAAATATATCTCATATTTAAGTTCTTAGAACTTAGTAGAGCTGAATGGAAAATAATTTATTTTTGGTTTTCTATCTTTGTGTTTATATAAGAGTAAGGGATGAAAAGAGGGATAAAAATCATCTGCAATGGTTTATTATGTCTTTCATAATGACAGTTTTTCCCATCTACTAATAAGTTTTTTAACTTGCTTAGGTTAGTTTCAGAAGCTCAGAAACAATTTTCCATAGCATACTTTTATTAAGCTCAATGTATTGTATACAATTTAAAAAATAGATTTATAAGAATTATCAATCAAAGAAGAATTTAATGTGTGCATATTCTTCTTTCTATTTTCCTTTAGAAGGAAAATCTCAGAATCCTGCCATTCTTTCTACTGTAGGAGACTAACATCTGTGCAATTATACAAACCTGCAAATTACTTTTTTTCCTTGTGAGTTAATTGCTTCGAAATTATAATGAAAAGTGAGTCCAAAACCTAAATGCAGAGCAATGCTAGGCAAAATGAACTGGTAAACATTCGGATTAACATATAAAATTTAATGAGACTGTTTTCATGGAAATACCTTAAAAATAAAATAAGTGGGTAGAACTGTTGGCAGATATTTAATTCAATTTAATGAATTTCTGTAACTGATAGTTGTATTTCACATTAAATGATTATTATTTAACCCACATTCATTTTATTTTGTGCTTTATAAATGAGACTATTCTTAGGAATCTGAGGGAAAATAAAGCAGTTAATTATGCTTATTTCACATACAAAAGGAAAGAATTAAAATATACAAGTTTAAATAACAGTATCATTACAAGTTTTAAGTAACAAAATACATAATTTAAAATAAAAGTATTATTTTGATATATTTGAAGTAGAGAAAATGAGCTAAAAGTGTCCATAGCATAAACTTGCAGTTAGGACTACTAAGGATCTGGCCATGAGCATCAGTCTGGTGCCATCTTCTGCCATTCCCATCTTTCATTTCAAATTTTCAATAATGAACCTCTTGCACTTTACCATGCACATCTATATCTGTGTTCTGCCTTTGGCATACACAGTACCTATCTAGAAGCTTCTTCCTGCCTTTTTGTTGTTGTTGTTCCAGGTAATTCCTACTCATCCATAATGTCTCAATCTAGATATTATTTCCTTCCAGGTGATTCTTCCAAATCTTTAACTCCACTGCGTAAGTAATTTATGTGTAGCTGACTTTTCCTACACATAAATTATTTGTTTCCCCATCTTCTGGATATGAGATAGAGTGGGCTTTCTAAATTACAACTATAATCATATCTTTAATTATAATTAAGCAAGGTGGTAACAAGCTGGAAATCACTTGAATACTCATGAAGAAATTGTTGAAGTAATTATACTATATACTTAGGATAGAATAGCATAACACTATTAAAAAGATGTTGCCTATTCCTATGTCCTGACTGGTATTGCATAGGTTTTCTTCTAGGGTTTTTATGGTGTTAGGTCTTATGTTTAAATATTTAATCCATCTGGAGTTAATTTTAGTGTAAGGTGTCAAAAAGAGGTCCAGTTTCTGCTTTCTGCACATGGCTAGCCAGTTTTCCCAACACCATTTATTAAAAAGGCTATCCTTTCCCCATTGTTTGTTTTGATCAGGTTTGTCAAAAGATGAGATGGTTGTAGATGTGTGGCATTGCTTCCGTGGCCTCTGTTCTGTTCCATTGTCTATATCTCTGTTTTGGTGCCAGTACCATACTGTTTTGATTACTATAGCCTTGTATTATAGGATTTCATGACTAAAACACCAAAACAATGTCAACAAAAGCCAAAATAGAGCAAATGGGATCTAGTTAAACTTAAGAGCTTTTGCACAGCAAAAGAAACAATCATTAGAATGAACTGGCAACCAAAAGAATGGGAAAAAAAATTTTGCAAGCTACCCATCTGACAAATGGCTAATATCTAGACTCTACAAAGAACTAAAACAAATTTACAAGAAACAAACAAACCCATCGAAAAGTGGGTGAAGGATGTAAACAGACACTTTTCAAAAGAAGACATTAATGTGGCCAACAAACATGAGAAAAAAATGCTCATCACCGCTGATTATTAGAGAAATGCAAATCAAAACCACACTGAGATATCATCTCACTCCAGTTAGAATGGCGATCATTAAAAAATCTGGAGACAACAGATGCTGAAGAAAATGTGGAGAAATAGAAATGCTTTTACATTGTTGGTGGGAGTAAATTAGTTCACCCATTGTGGAAGACTGTGGCAATTCCTCAAGGATCTAGAAGTAGATATACCAATTAATCCAGCAATACCATTACTGGGTATATACCCAAAGGATTATAAATCATACTATTACAAAGACACAAGCACACATATGTTCACTGTGGCACTGTTTACAATAGCAAAGACCTGGAACCAATCCAAATGCCCATTGATGACAGACTGGATAAATAAAATGTGGCACATATACACCTTGGGATACTATGCAGCCATAAAAAGAATGAGTTCATGTCATTTGCAGGGACATGGATGAATCTGGAAACCATCATTCTCAGCAAACTGACACAAGAACAGAATACCAAACACTGCATGTTCTCACTCATAGATGGGTGTTGAACCATGAGAACACATGGACATAGGGAGGGGAACATCACACACTAGGG
>CAUYLG010047592.1:0-10574 GCA_963573385.1 Cacajao melanocephalus | reverse complement strand
AGAACTCGGGAAGCAGACTGTGGAGCCGACTGCGGGGAGGCCTGAGTCCGCCACAGCCACTTCCAACCGGTTCCAACCCGTCCCTCTTCTCTCTCGGGATGTCGGACCCGGCACTCTCACCATTTCTAGGCTTCCAGGGGGTCCCGGCGTCTTAGCTGCGGATCTCCAGATACCTGCAGGTCACAGGGCCACGAGGCTGGGCCTCTAGGAGCAGAGGTCACAGAGCAAAGAAGACAAAACCTGGAGCTTCGGCTGCAGCAAAAAACAAATGCCGCGCCAAACCCGGAAGGCGTCCTCTCCGCTCCGGCTACGTGCCTGATTGAACGGTCCCCAGCCCAACGTCCCTGATTGGATAATGTTTAAGGCCCCGCCCCCTCAGGCCCTGAGTGACAGAAGACGTGATCAGACTCTGCACTGAGTGAAGAGTAACAGCCTAAGCTTCAGCCTTTTCAGGCCGGGTTTCCTCCCTGAGCTGAGCAAGGCGATCCCCAGGACATGGAAAAATTCTTCTTTTTGCATGTATTTAATAGGTAAACTGAAGTATTTTACTGTCATTTTAATAAAATTTTTGTTCAAGAGAAAATCAACTTTTACTTTGGTAATAGTGTATTATCAATACTAAAGCTGATTTTAATAAAACCTTGTAAATGAATTTATTTTTCACCTGTCAAGATTTACATATATATTTTATGTTTTATAATTTTTTAACGTTTTTATCTTTTATTTTTATGGACATTCTTTTTATTTTTTCAATTTGAAACAAATTTCAAGTAATTTCAAACTGCTATAGGAGATAGAAATCATTTAGGGCCATTCATCCGCATTCACATTTTCGGTTATGGTGGAAAATGTAGCCTGCTGATCTTCCTGCTGATGAAAGAGTCTTTCAAGAGAAAGCAGAGACGCATGAACATCAACATCGAAAACCGCAACAATGGTAGTGTGTGCCAGAATTCAGATTTATCTTCCCAGTATTGTTTTTCCCAAACCTCTTTATTCCCAATTAGTTTGTACTACAGCCTGGGCAGCAAAAGTGAAACTCTGTCTCAACAAAACAAAAAACAAACAAACAAAAAACATTATGGTTGAGGCAGAGGTGTTACATTTTCACCAGATTCAATAGCAAACTAACAATTGCTTCTCCGCAGGGTATTAAGCTTTGCCAGCCTCTGGCAGTTTCTGGGTCCAAAATCCGAAAGGTACCTTCTTCCCATCTTGTTTCTGCCTAAGGCTCCAATTAGCATGTTGATCTAGGACAGTTACTTGCAGTTCTAGTGGCCCGTTTGGCTCGGGCCATAGATGCAGGGCCAGTTACACCGCTTGTTTAGCTTGTTCAGAAGCCAGGCTCTCTTTCTCTCTTTAGTGAAAGTCAGAACGTTTTCTAGTGACTGTATGCAGAGGGTGTAAAATGTTACCTAAGTGGGGAATATGATGTCTCCAGAATCCAAACAAGAGAATAAATTTCTGGGCCTCCTTTTTAGTGGTAGGGATTGCAAATTCTAGTATTTTAGCCTTAGCCTTTGGAAAATGGACTATTTCTCTGCATTCCAGAAGATGCCAAGGAATTTTACAGTTTGTGCAGGTCCTTGAATTTTACTAAGGTTAATTTCCCATCCTTACAATATGAGTTGGGGGGTGGCTGGGCACAGTGGCTCATGCCTGTAATCCCAGCACTTTGAGAGGCCAAGTCAGGTGGATCATGAGGTCAGGAGTTCAAGACCAGCCTGGCCAAGATGGTGAAACCCCGTCGCTATTAAAAACACAAAAAACTAGCCGGGCGTGGTGGCGGGCACATGTAATCCCAGCTACTCAGGAGGCTGGGGTAGACAATTGCTTGAACCCAGGTGGCGGAGGTTACAATGAGTGGAGCTCATGCCACTGAACTCCAGCCTGGGTGATAGAGTGAGACTCCATCTCAAAAAAAAAAAAAAAAAAAAGAAAAAAAGGAGGTGGGTTTTTACCTGCTCCAAGCCCCTGCTGACTAGTTCTTCAGTTTTACCCTGACCGGGCCACTTGGACAGCTGCTTTTTTCAGCAATAGGCTGACAGCTTTGAGCCTGATCAGTCATGACATAGGCCTAGCCCTGGGCCAGGGCCAGTCTGGAAGTAGATTAGCATTTTCCTTTCCCAGCTTCTATTTCTCTTGCAGCAACTAGCCCCTTTCTTGACACATTAACTTATAAGCAGTAAACACATGCCATCCACTCCGGGAGATCCCTCAGCATCTCCTTTGCTGATTGGAATCCCCTGCAGCACTTCACGCACAAAAGTTTAAATTGCACTAATTTAGATTCTCAATTCCCACAAAGGCCAGTTGCCCTGGACCATTTAATCACCAAGGGAAGAACTAGTAGAGTTCCCATCTTGAAATGTAAAGTTCTGGAGTTTCCAACCCTGTCCTGTGGCCAACAAGTGGCACTCTTTTGGTTTTAAATCATGTTTCTGATGCCAAAAGTGTTCTGTACAGGACATGCGTGAGGCGAGAAGACACACATAATACCTTTAAGGGTAAACAAGCTATATCCCACGTAACTGGCAATGCACATATAATAAACAAATGATATAATAAGGAAATCAGTATAATAAATAGATTGATAAAATAAGCAGATTTATACAATAAGGAAATTGTAATAACAAGAGAAGGAAAAAGATACATATATACATATTTATTTATTTATTTATTTATGCTCATCAGACTGAAGAATTCACCACCAGAGTGGGAAGCAACAGCCTGGCCTCCAGAGTTGGACACTCATCCTTGCACAGACTAGGAGAGGTCTCATGAAGCTTCAGCATGGTCTGGGACCCTAGCTCTTTTTTAGCGAGTTGTTTGGCATAAGGCCTAGTCACGAAGGCCCTTCCTGACTGGCCTTAAGGAACACAAAGTGGTCAACTTGTTTTAGGGATTGTCTATTGTTTTTCAACAACTAATGTATAGGAATAGATTGAAATAGAAATTTCTCCAATATAGTCCTGGATGAATGCCTGAAGGGGCTCACATAAACTTTTCCAGGATTTGACCATTGTTTATGTCCATGTTCAACTGAGTTCAAACTGAATAATTAACTTTTCCTCCACAAATTACCCTGTCTGGATGAATCAGCTCTGTCTAGGCAAAGGGCAAGGTGAACCCCATAGACCAATGCACAACCTCCACCTCCCGGGTTCAAGCGATTCTCCTGCCTCAGCCTCCAGAGTAGCTGGAACTCCAGGTGTGCACCACCACACCCGGCTAATTTTTTGTATTTTTATTAGAGATGGAGCTTCACCATGTTGGCCAGGCCGGTCTTGAACTCCTGACCTCAAGTGATTCATTCACCTTGACCTTCCAAAGTGCTGGGATTACAGATATGAGCCACTGCGCCGGACCCTAAATGATTTCCTTCTATCTCCTGTAACGGTTTGAAATTACTTAAATATTGTTTCAATATGAAAAAATTCAAAGAATGTAAATAAAAATATATGTCAGTGTAGATGTTGATGCATTTGTTCTTACCCCAGTGGAGGGCCTGAGTAAGGGCAACTAATTTAGTCTTTTGTGCAGAAGTTCTGGCTGGCAGAGCCTGGGCTCACAGTATGTGTGTTTCCGTGGTGATGGCTGCACCAGCTTTTCACATTCCCTGCTCAAGGCAGCTGCAACCATCTGTAAATACAGTGGCATCTGCCTTTTCCAAGGGAATGTCCTGGAGATCAGGTCGGCCAGTTTCCATAGTCTCTAACAGCTCTTAGCAGTCATGGACAGGTATAGTCAAATCTGGATCGGGGAATAGAGTGGCTGGATTTAAACACCTTGTTGGGGAGAAAGTCAGGTGAGGCTGATTTAACAGTACACTCTAGTACTGCAATATGTGAGCATTTGACATCCATTTACTAGAAGCACTGCAAAGCAATGTCTCAATGGCATGAGGAGCCGTGAGGGTTTAGTTTTGGCCCAGGGTTAGTTTATCAGCCTCCTGGACCAGGCGTGCTGTTGCTGCCATGGCTCGCAGACAACTTGGCCACCCAGAGGCTACAGGATCTAGTCTCTTGGACAGATAGGCCACTAGGTATCACCATGGCCCCAAGGTTTGAGTGACTATCCCCTTAGCAATTCCCTGGCTTTCATGAACAAACAGATGAAATGGTTTTGAGATATTTGGAAGGGCCAGAGCAGGGTCCTCAGTTAGAGCCTTTTTTAGGTTTTTAAAGGTCTGTTAGTGAGAACCTTCCTCTCTGGCTTTTCTGGGCATTCATTTTTCCAGTGTCCAATTTGTATACAATATGCACAGTGATTTATTTGCAGGGGTGTTCTCTTTCCCTTCCCACAGGAATCTTGAGTTTTTGAATCAGGCTCCCCCTCACTATAACTTTTTTGTTTGTTTGTTTAGGATTGTCTTGTTTAGCTTCCTGGATTGCGGCAACTATGATTCTTGCCTGCCTTTTTGATACCCTGTCAGCTGCCAGAGCAGACTGTTTCTGTTTTTCATGGTTTCAATTGTCAAAAACCTTTTGAGCTATTTCCAGGAGTTGGGAAATATTCATTCCAACGAATTCCTCAAGGTTTTGTAACTTTCTACGAATATCAGGAGCTCCCTAGGCTGCAAATGCTAAATTAATAGCACAGCTATTTTTGGGAGCCACAGGATCAAACAAGGTATAAATCCGATAGGCCTCCCGGAGGCATTCTAAAAATGCTCCAGGTGACTCATTGGGGCCCTGACAACTTCAGTTGTCTTAGATAGATTCATGGGTTTCCGAGCGGATCCTTTAATACCTGCAAGGAGATACCGGTAGAAATTGTCCAAAGCTCTCCTTCCCCCAAGGTATTTGGGTTCCAATCAGGCCTAGTAGAAGGAAAAAACCTCCTCTAAGAGGTCTCAGGCTTCCTCCTCTGGCATACTGGCTGAAGTAAGGAAAAACTCTCTGGCCTCCCTCCGAATACGGTCCCTTTCCTCAGATGTGAAAAGGGTTAGGAGAAGCTGCTGACAGTCATCCCAGGTGGGCCAGTGGGTCTGAAGCACAGACTCCACCAGTGAGGTTAAAACCTGGGGCTTTTCAGAAAAAGGAGGATTTTGAGCCTTACAATTATACAAATCGGAAGTGGAAAAGGGAACATAAAACTTTAAGGGGCAGAGTGCTCACTACCTGGTGGGGGTGGTTCCTCCCTTAAGGGGAGGAGTGGTGCAACCTCTTCCAGCTGAGGCCATAGCCAGGAGGCGATAGGCGGAGAGACCGCAGGAGACGGCAGCTCAGTGGGTGGGGGCAGCAAAGGGACCACAGGAGATGAGGATAAGGAGACAGAGGGGGATCCCAGGGGAGCAGGAGGATTTACAAACAGGACAACAGACACGAGACATACAAATTCAGATGTTAGGAACAAACAGGACAACAGACACTGAGGTAAATAAATGATTATGGCAGTTTCAAGGACAAACAAAGGGAAGGGGGGGTACCGTATTGGACACACTCAGATGCCCGCCTGGCTGTGCCCCTTGCTGGAACTTAGGCACCTGTTGGCATAAACAGATTGGTAAAAACCCTCAACTTAGAACCGGCCTAGCCCGATGCTCTCTTTAAGCCGTATGAGGTCACCACAGAACGGCAGGTTAGGGCCCACTGGGACTCCGTAGCTTTCACTGTGGAGCCACAAACTGGATCCTTAGACGCCAGCCTCGGAGGTCCTCACGCACTCACACATGCACTCACACATGCACTCAGAGGTGATGACAGTTTTTACAATTTCTTAACCCAGTCAGAATACAGGTTTACAATTTTTTAACCAGCCAGAAATCAGAATACAGGAGAAATTTCTCAAACCAATCAGAAAACAGGAGTCAATCCTGGCATCCTGGGCAATTGAATGACGGATTGACTTTTTAAGGAATGACCCTTGCTAGGGTTTGCCTCCAGAAATAACCCGGTCAGGCCTGACTTAACTTCTCCGTGGAGCAGGACTGAGGACTCAAAGGAATAATTTGGTGGGGCACACTGGGGGTCGATTCGCTCTCCTCCGGAAAGCGGTGACCTATGGGGTCCTGGAACGTCTCAAGGGGTGCCTCCCAGTTGAGAGTCCTTTATTGATGGTGACCAAGAGTCCGCTTGCACTCAAAATCTCTCAGCCTGAGAAAGGGGCTTGATTCCTTTTTATACCTTGCTTAAGAAAGGGGAGGGGGAGCCTAGCTGAAGCAGCATTTACAGAAGCAGAACAAGCAAGTTAGATCAGGAGGCTGGTAACCAGGAGGCAGGTGGATCCCATGCTTGTTGATTACTAAGGAGGGTATACACAAGCGGTTCCCATGATTGCTGGTTACCAAGGGGCGGTATTCAGTACTTGTCACACAGTCAGTCAAGGAGGGTATTCACCATAGCAAGTGAGCTTGCCAAGCAGGATATGGTTACAATGGTTATATGCCTCTAGAGTAAAGTACAGCATGACCCAGCACAGGAGCATGACCCAGGTATGCACTCAAGGGAGAAATGGCAGGAGGGGTGAGGTGGAGGTCGAGACGAAGATGGAGTCTGTCTGGCTCTCAGCAAGTTGGAGTCTGTCAGGCTAACACAGGGTAGGTTAACACAGCAATCATCTTCTGCCTCTTCACAGTCAAAGGTTTTTTTCCTTGCTCCAGACAGGTGATCAGGTCTGGCTTAGAGACAATACTTGTTTTATCAAAAATAAATAACATGAATCTGGCTCATATTCTCCAATTACAAGCTAGTAATGTGCTCAGCACAGAGGATGTGATCAAATATTCTAGTAAATTAATACCAAAATACTAATTTATTACAGAAATTTCTAAATATTTAGAAAATATTTTCAACTTGTAGATTTCTTTTTCTTTTTCTTTTCTTTATTTATTTATTTATTTTTGAGATGAAGTTTTGCTTTCGTTGCCTAGGCTAGAGTGCAATGGTGCAATCACAACTCACTGCAACCTTGCCTCCCAGGTTCAAGCGATTCTCCTGCCTCAGCCTCCGGAGTAGTTAAGATTATAGGTATGCACCACCATGCCTGGCTAATTTTGCATTTTTAGTAGAGACGTGGCTTCTCCATTGGTCAAGCTGGTCTCAAACTCCCAACCTCAGGTGATCCACCAGCCTCGGCCTCCGAAAGTGCTGAGATTACAGGCGTGAGCCACCACGCCCGGCCCTGCTTGTAGGTTTCTTAATTTTTCTACCTGGTACTACTAAATCAAAATTGGTGGTGGCAATTAGATTTTCAGATGGGGGCAACAATATTTTATGCCACTAAATTTCTGGAATTACAACTGTGGAAAGTTTTGATTAAGATGAAACATTTTGAAGAAATTTTTCTTTTTTTTTTTTCCTTCTTTTGTGAGATAGAGTTTTGCTCTTTGTCGCCCAGGCTGGAGTGCAGTGGTGCAATCTCAGCTCACTGCAAACTCTACCTCCCGAGTTCAAGCAATTCTCCTGCCTCAGCCTCCTAATTAGCTGAGATTACAGGCATCTGCCACCACACCCAGCTAATTTTTGTGTTTTTAGTAAAGACGAGGTTTCATCATGTTGGCCAGGCTGGTCTTGAACTCCCGACCTCAGGTAATCCACCTGCCTCAACCTCCCAAAATGGTGGAGTTACAGGCAGGAGCCACTGTGCCTGGCTAAGAAATTTTTTCTAAATGAACAAATTCTGAAGATTTTCTAAAAAAAGGGGATCTGAAACTCTTATGCAAAGAATAAATTACTAAAAATTTTCTACAAAAAAGAGAATCAAAACCTGTAGGGTGCATTATGAATTGTGTATTCAAGTTATTCTCACCAAGGAAGACCAGGTTTCTGTAGTTCTCCAACATTACATCCCAATATAGATTCTGCTGTGCAGTGTCCAGGCAATGCCACTCCTCCAGAGAGAATTCTATGGCCACATCCACAAATTCCAGTGGTCCCTGAGAAACACACACACACACATGCTTTTACCAAGTGGCCATGGGCAGAATTTCTAATTTGTCTTAAGGTAAAATTAGAATGTGAAGAAAACTGGGTTGACTTACAGGACTGACTAAAATTATTTAATAAAATAATTTTCAACACAGAAATATTGTCTAATGTATTCTGTAACTGACAAAAAAGAACAGCATAAGATCCACAATGTCAGTTCATATATAATATTTTTCTAGACAATAAAGTCTAAAATTAGGGCATGAAGACAAACGTACATTTTTGAGTGCTATATTCACATCGTATGGAATGAGTTTTGACTATTTTTCAGATGGAAAAGATGTTAAGTTAGAAGGCATCTCTCAAATTTTAATATGTACAACAAGCTGAAGACCTCGTTATGCAGGTTGTTTTTTCCAGAAAATCTGGAATAAAGTCTGATTTTTTTTTTGAGATGGAGTTTAGCTGTTGTTGACCAGGCTGTATTGCAATGGCATGATCTCAGCTCATTGCAACCTCTGTCTCCTGGGTTCAAGAGATTCTCCTGTCTCAGCCACCCGAAGACCTGGGATTACAGCCATATGCCATTATACCCGGCAAAGTTTTGTATTTTTAGTAAAGACTGGGTTTCCCCATGTTGGTCAGGCTGGTCTTGAACTCCAGACCTTAAGTGATCCACCTGCCTCAGCCTCCCAAAGTGCTGGGATTACAGGTGTGAGCCACCGCACCCCGCCAAGTCTAATAATTTGAATTTCTAACAAGCTCACCAATAATGTCAATGTTTCTGGCCCAAGAGAGATATTTTTAAAAAACATCCAGTAAATGGAAGAGCCTGTGTTTTCCCCAATTTTTCTGGCCTGTAAACAAAGATAAGAGCCTTCATTTTCCAAAGAAAAATATGTAGAAAAAAAATTTAAAAATGGACAGCTGCCAGATTTAATGTGATGGTTTATGCATATCAGCTGAATAAAGATACTTAGTAATGAAGAGAAAAATAATTATAGTGAAAAAATAAAATCTGTCAGAGAGCTATTAAACCAAGGGAATCATTAACCATTAACTGCACTAGGACCAATTTTTATGATGTGCTAATGCACGCAGAAAAACACAGCATGACTGTTGAAATATTCCTCCCCCAAAAAGTAAATAAAATCTTAATTTCACCTAAAGGAACATGTTTTATGCAAACTTCAAAGTACAGATAACTCCTATATTCTGTATATTTTAGTAGCTTTTTTTTTTTTTTTTTTTTGAGATGCAGTCTCACTCTATCACCCAGGCTGGAATACACTGATGCAATCTTGGCTCACTGCAAACTCCACCTCATGGATTCAAGCGATTCTTCTGCCTCAGCCTCCTGAGTAGCTGGGATTGGAGGCACCTGCCACCATGCCCGGCTAATTTTGTATTTTTAGTAGAGATGGGTTTTCGCCGTGTTGGTCAGGCTGGTCTTGAACTTCTGACCTCAGGTGATCCACCCATCTCGGTCTCCCAAAGTGCTTGGATTACAGGTGTGAGACACTATGCCTGGTCATTAGTAGTAATTATAAGTAGGCTTCCTTTAGCACCTTAGAGAGGGAGTATCTCCTAATAATTTTTTTCAGAACTTTCTGCGTACTAAATGCCATCCCATTTAAATAAGCAGTTTCTTAATCTTGTTCTGCATAGAGCTAATGTAACACACAGATGGAGCCTCAACATTGCATACATGTTCTCCATCTTTATTAAGAACTACACTTTTCCCGAATAGAAATCTTGAGTATCCACATCTTTTAATGTTCAACAGCCGTCAAGGAAACATTTTTTTTCTTTTCTTTTCCTTTTTTTTTTTTTTTTTTTTTGAGACGGAGTCTCGTTCTGTCGCCCAGGCTGGAGTGCAGTTGTGATCTTGGCTCACTGCAACCTCCACCTCTCGGGTTCAAGTAATTCTCAGCCTCCTGAGTAGCTGGGACTGCAGGCATGTGCCACCACGCCCAGCTAATTTTTGTATTGTTAGTAGAGACGGGGTTTCACCATATTGCCCAGGATGATCTCAAACTCTCAACCTTGTGATCCGCCCACCTAGGCCTCCCAATGTGCTAGGATGACAGGCGTGAGCCACCATGCCGGGCCTAAGGGAACATTTTTAATATTGTGCATCATAAATTCTTGTTGAGAATTCTGCATGGCATATAAGGAGCTATGACATAGTGTAGAGAAGGCTCTGGAATATAGGAAATAAATATTTTTCAGAGACCCTTGATCGTCATAGGAATTTTAGAAATTAATTACACCAAACTCATTAGGGAGGAAAAACACAAGTAGAGAAGTAAAGGCTTGTGAGTACTCTTGATTGGAGACATGTTTTTCAGAAGAAAAGCCATTTTTTTTCCTTTCTCCTCCTTCTCTGGAATTCCTTCTCAGATGACGATCTCTGGATAAATTACACCTACATCTTGAGAATATGCCTTTCAAGGTGTCAGTACCACATGTTTACCTGCTAACATGACATCAACTAGCAGGAAAACACAGAGTCCACCCATTTCTGTCCTTTAAGAGAGAAGAGATTCAGGAACAATGAGCTGCTCCATGAAGATAGAAATACAAGTTTCTCCTTTCCTGTCCCCAGGTGCCCTCCCCTGCCACAGACACCAGCAATTTCTGCTACAGTGATGGAAATATGCACCACACTGACCTGTCCCTACCAAATCCAAACACAGCAGG
>CAUYLG010047590.1:0-26743 GCA_963573385.1 Cacajao melanocephalus | reverse complement strand
ATCAAAGAGCAGATGTCTGTAGATGTGTGGTGTTGCCTCCGAGGCCTCTGTTCTGTTCCATTGGTCTATATCTCTGTTTTGGTACCAGTACCATGCTGTTTTGATTACTGTAGCCTTGTAGTATAGTTTGAAGTCAGGTAGCGAGATTCCTCCTGCTTTGTTCTTTTTGCTTGGAATTGACTTGGCTATGTGGGCTCTCTTGGTTCCATATTAAGTTTTAGTTGGTTTTTTCCAGTTCTATGAAGAAGGTCATTGGTAACTTGATGGGGATAGCATTGAATCTATAAATTACTTTGGGCAGTATGGCCATTGTAGAATCAAATGATATTGATTCTTCCTAATCATGAGCATGGAAAGTTTTTCCATCTGTTTGTGTCCTCTCTTATTTCCTTGCATAGAAATTTGTAGTTATCCTTGAAGAGGTCCTTTACATCCTTTGTTAGTTGTATTCCTAGGTATTTTATTCTCTTTGTAGCAATTGTGAATGGGAGTTTGCTCATGATTTGCTCTCTGTTAGTCTGCTATTGGTATATACAAATGCTTGTGATTTCTGCACATTGATTTTGTATCCTGAGACTTTAATGAAGTTGCTGATCAGTTTCAGGAGATTTGGGGGTCTTTCAAATATACAATCATTTCGTCTGCAAACAGAGACAATTTGACTTCCTTCTTTCCTGATTAAATATGCTTTATTTCTTTTTCTTGCCTAATTGCTCTGACTAGAACTTACAGTACTATATTGAATAGGAGTGGTGACAGAGGGCATCCTTGTCTTGTGCCAGATTTCAAAGGGAATGCTTCCAGTTTTTGCCCATTCAGTATGATATTGGCTGTGGGTTTGTCGTAAATAGCTTTTATTATTTTGAGATACGTTCCATTGACCCCTAGTTTAATGAGAGTTTTTAGCATAAAGGGCTGTTGAATTTTGTCAAAGGCCTTCTCTGCATCTGTGGTGGATTATGTTAATAGACTTGTGTATGTTGAACCAGGCTTGCATACCTGGGATGAAGCCTACTTGATCGTGATGGATGAGCTTCTTGATGTGCTGTTGCAATTGGTTTGCCGGTATTTAATTGAAGAGTTTGCATTTACGTTCATCATGGATACTGACTTGAAAGTTTTCTTTTCTTGTTGAGTCTCTGCCAGGTTTTGGTATCAGGATGATGTTGGTCTCATAAAATGATGTGGGAAGGATTCCCTTTTTTGGATTGTTTGGAATACTTTCAGAAGGAGTGGTACCAGGTCCTTTTTGTATATCTGGTGGAATTCAGCTGTGAACTAATCTGGACCTGGGCTTTTTTTTTGTTGGTAGGCTATTAATTGCTACCTCAACTTCAGCCCTTGTTATTGGTCTATACAAGGTTTCGAATTCTTCCTGGTTTAGGCTTGGGAGGGTACAAGTGTCCAGGAATTTATCCATTTCTTCCAGGTTTACTGGTTTATGTGAATATAGTTGTTTGTAGTAATCTCTGATGGTAGTTTGTATTTCTGTGGAACAAGTGGTGATATCCCCTTTATCATTTTTTATTGCATCTATTTGATTCTTCTGTTTTTATTAATTGGCCAGTGGTCTATTTTATTGATATTTTCAAAAAACCAGCTACTTGATTTATTAATATTTTGAAGGGTTTTTTGTGTCTCTATCTCCTTCAGTTCTGCTCTGATCTTAGTTATTTCTTGTCTTCTGCTAGCTTTTGAGTTTTTTTCATCTTGCTCTTCTAGCTCTTTCAATTTTGATGATAAAGTGTCAATTTTAGATCTTTCCTTGCTTCTCATGTGGGCATTTATTGCTATAAATTTTCCTCTAGACGCTGCTTTAAAAGTATCCCAGAGATTCTGGTACATTGTGTCTTTGTTCACGTTGGTTTTGAAGAACATCTTTATTTTTGCCTTCATTTCATTGTATATCCAGTCAACATTCAAGAGCCAGTTGTTCAGTTTCCAAGAAGTTGTGTAGTTCTGAGTTAGTTTCTTAATCCTGAGTTCTAATTTGATTTCACTGTGGTCTGAGAGACTGTTTGTTATGATTTCTGTTCTTGTGCATTTGCTGAGGAGTAATTTACTTCCAATTAATGTGGTCAGTTTTAGAGTAGGTATGATGTGGTGCTGAGAAGAATGTATATTCTGTGGATTTGGGGTGCAGAGTTCTGTAAATGACTATTAGGTTTGCTTGGTCCAGATTTGAGTTCAAGTCCTGGATATCCTTGTTAATTTTCTGTCTTGTTGATCTGTCTAATATTGATAGTGGCATGTTAAAGTCTCCCACTATTATGGTGTGGGAGTCTAAGTCTCTTTGTAGGTTGTTAAGAACTTGCTTTATGTATCTGGGTGCTCCTGTATTGGGTGAGTATATATTTAGGATCGTTAGCTCTTCTTATTGCATTGATTCTTTTACCATTATGTAACGCCCTTCTTTGTCTCTTTTGATCTTTGTTAGTTTAAAGTCTATTTTATCAGTGACTAGGATTGCAACTCCTGCTTTTTTTTCTCTCCATTTGCTTGGTAAATCTTCCTCCATCTCTTTATTTTGAGCCTATATGTATCCTTGCATGTAAGGCAGGTTTCCTAGATACAGCACACCAATGGGTTTAGACTTTTTATCCAATTTGCCAGTCTGTGTCTTTTGATTGAGGCATTTAGCCTATTTACATTTAAGGTTAATATTGATATGTATGAATTTGATCCTGCCATTTTGATGCTAGCTGGTTGTTTTGCCTGTTACTTGATACAGTTTCTTCATTATTTCGATGGTCTTTACCATTTGGTATGTTTTTGGAGTGGCTGGTACTGGTTGTTCCTTTCCTTGTTTAGTGCTTCTTTCAAGAGCTCTTATAAGGCCTGGTGGTTATTAAATCTCCTAGCAACTGCTTGTTCATAAAGGATTTTATTTCTCCTTTGCTAATGAAGCTTAGTTTGGCTGGATATAAAATTCTAGGTTGAAAGTTCTTTTCTTTAAGGATGTTGAATATTGGCCCCCACTCTCTTCTGGCTTGTAGGGTTTCTGCTGAGAGATTCGCTGTGAGTCTGATGGGCTTCCCTTTGTGGGTAACCTGACCTTTCTCTCTGGCTGCCCTTAGCACTTTTTCCTTCATTTCAACCCTGGTGAATCTGATGATTATGTGCCTTGGGGTTGCTCTTCTTGAAGAATATCTTTGTGGTGTTCTCTGTATTTCCTGGACTTGAATATTGACCTGCCTTGCTAAGTTGGGGAAGTTCTGTATAATATACTGAAGAGTGTTTTACAGCTTGGATTCATTCTCTCTGTCACATTCAAGTACACCTATCAAACGTAGATTAGGTCTTTTCATATAATCCCATATACTTGGAGGCTTTATTCATTTCTTTTTACTCTTTTTTCTTAATCTTCCCCTCTCATTTTATTTCATTGAGTTGATCTTCAGTCTCTGATATCCTTTCTTCTGCTTGGTCAATTTGGCTATTGAAACTTGTGTATGCTTTGTGAAGTTCTAGTGTTGTGTTTTTCAGCTCTTTCAATTCATTTATATTTTTCTCTAAGCTGTTTATTCTTGCTAGCATTTCGTCAAACCTTTTTTGAAGGTTCTTAGTTTCTTTGCATTGGATTAGAAGATGTTCTTTTAGCTCAGAGAAGTTTGTTATTACCCACTTTCTGAAGCCAGTTTCTGTCAATTCATCAGACTCATTCTCCATCCAGCCTTGTTCCCTTGCTGGTGAGCAGTTGTGATCTCTTGGAGAAGGAGAGGTGTTCTGGTTTTGGGTGTTTTCATCCTTTTGCACTGGTTTCTTCCCATCTTAGTGGATTTATCTACCTGTGGTCTTTGTATTTGGTGACTTTCAGATGGGGTCTCTGAGTGGGCATCATTTTTGTTGATGATGAAGTTATTTCTTTCTGTTTTTTAATTTTCCTTCTAACAGTCAGGCCCCTCTGCTGTAGGACTGTTGGAGGTCCACCTCAGATCCTGCTTGCCTGGGCATCACCTGCAGCAGCTGCAGAACAGTAAGGGTTGCTGCCAGTTTCTTCTTCTCTTATCTTTGCCCCAGAAGGATACCTGCCAGATGTCAGCCTGAGCTCTCCTTTATGAGGTGTCTCTTTGGATATGCAGGGGTCAGAGAGCTACTTGAAGAGACATTCTGTCCCTTATAGGAGCTCAAGTGCTGAGCTGTGAGTTCTGTTGTTCTGTTCAGAGCTGCTGGGCAGGTATGTTTAAGTCTGCGGTAGCAGAACTCATAGCCACCTTTTTTTCCCAGGTGCTCTGTCCTGGGATGGTGGGGCTTTATTTATAAGTTCCTGACATGCTGCTACCTTTTTTCAGAGATTCCCTGCCCAGCCAGTAGGTAGCCTAGTCACAGTCTGCCAGCAGAGGTGTTGCTGAGCTGCTGTGGGCTCTGCCCAGCTGCTGTTTGAACTTCCTTGTGGTTTTGTTTATAGAGGTATAGTTAGAACTGCCTTGGTAATGGTGGTCTGCCTCAGTAATGGTGGACTGTCTCTGTAATGGCAGACTGCCTCGGTAGTGGTGGACTACTTTGGTAATTGCGGATGCCCTCACCCCATAGAACTGGACCGTCCTGGGTCCAGCTGTGCTTGCTGTGAAACTCTCAATCCAGAGTGTTTCTGATTGTTTGTCTTTGTAGGGGTGGGACCTGCCAAGCCAGATCACCTGGCTACCTGTTTCAGCCCCCCTTTTTTTCAGTTGAATGGGGGACTCTGTCTCCCAGGCAATCCAGGCGCCAGTTGAAACGGTGCCCAGATTTTTGTGAATTTTTGTATGGAGACCTGCTGTGCCAGCTGAAACAGCTGAGCTGGAGACTTGTGGCACTTTTCTACCCAGGAATCTCCTGGTCTGTGGACAGTAAAAATTTGTTTGAAAATGTGGTGATCACTCAACCTCTGCATTCTCGCTGCAAACTGCACTCCAGAGCTGTTCCTATTCAGCCATCTTGGATCCAAATAATCTCATTTAGACACTTCTTAAAAGAATCTTTTAATTTTATTCTTCATATACCAAAATAAGTATAATATCTTTATAATTTACTCTGTTGCTATTTTCTTTTGTTTGAATATAGTCTCAATCTGTTGTCCAAGTTGGAGTGCAGTGGCATGATCATAGCTCACTGCAGCCTGAAACTACTGGCCTCAAACAATCCTCCCACCTTGACCTCCCAAAATGCTGGAATTATAGTCATGAGCCACCACACCCAACCCTAATTTTTACTCTGTAATACCAATTTTAAATATTGTATGAAAACATTCCAAAACGTGCTTCTCTGGATCAAGACCAATGTCAGTATACTGTATTTAGCCGAATAAATTGCAAGTACCCACTAACTTTGCTAAGAGCTCAGGGTCTCCAGGTAGGCCATAAATACACCTTCAATACTGGGCAAGTTACTCCATCCAGCATTTCTGCTTGCACATCAGTAAAATAAGCAGTCGTACTACATAGCAGCCCAGGTTCTGTCCTGCTCATGCATTCCGCATTGGTGTAACTTCTTATTAGGAATCTCAGTATGAACTCTGTAGTAGTTTCAGCCCTTAAAACAACCAGCAAATAAGCCTTCCTCCCTTCTCCAAACCCATCATGTTCTTCAATGTCTATATTCTATCAGCGAGAATTCAGACATGAATGTTTAAGGAAAAGGGGAGGAGGGTGCCCATAGAATAATACTTACAGCAGAATTTGAGATAAGACTCATGAATGAACAAATAGGAACCACACACCAAAAGCCATTGTGGGGAGACTTTAGGTTAGCCCCTAAGATACCCACGAAATGGTGTTCACATTCTTATAGAATGCCCTCTTTTTGAGTGTGAATATGAGACCTGTGTTTTGATAATAGTCAGTAGAAGACAGCAAAAGTAACAGGATATCACTTCACAATTTATGCTATGTTATATAGTACTGTCTTGCTAAAAAACTAGCTTTAGATTCTCCCTTGTCAGCTGTGATGAAGCCAGCTGCCATGAAGCAAGGAGAAATGAACACTACAGGAATGGATAGTAACCTCCAGGAGCTGAGGAAAACCAGCAGTCCTACCACTTCAAGGAAATAAATTCTGCAAATAAAATGAATAAGCTTAGAAACAAATTCTTATGCAGTTGTGCCTCTGATGATACTGCAGACCCAGCCAACATGTGAACTGCAGACCAGTGAGACCCTGAAGCATTGAACCCAGCAACACCATGCCTCGACTCCTAACCCACAGAAACCATGAGATAATTAATGTGTGTGTTTAAGTTGCTAAAATTGTGGTAAGTTGTTACATGGTAACAGACAACTAATACAGCCGCGAGGGCAACATCAGTCTCTTCATTCCCACGTTTTGTATAGAGTGTCCATTAATGACATACACTTAGGTAGTAAAAAGTGTACTAACCCATTTTATCTCCTCTAGCAAAACAACTGTAGATGTATCTATTTTATTTCCAAAAAAAAAGTCATTATGTTTTATTGTCTCATAAAACTGAAATAAAGCACACCTTAGATAATGAATGAAGAATTTATGCTAAAAGTAACTGGCTGGTTCTTTAGCCATTCCTTGCATCTATGGTTTACTAATACTTATAATAAAAAGTATTAAATTCATTTATTTATTCACTATATATTTGATGTGCTCCTGTTTTATAGAAACTCCAGAAGATGCTCTGGGGAATACAGAGATAAATAAGACATGGTTACTACCCCAAGAAAAATTACAACTTGGTTGCACTAAGTTTTGTGAATGTGGTGCCAATGCAAGAGTTTAAATTGTTTGTAATACTGTACGTCTTAAAGGATCATAGTTTCATAACAGAGAAAAATAAATGCAATGTATCAAAGTGAAATTGCCTATATGAACCCATCTATTTTTTTTTATTAAATGGTCTCAGATAAATTCCCATGGGAATAAAATTGACTCTTATAGATGGGTAATATCTCAATAACCAGATATGTGGAAGAGAACATTTTGTTGGAGAAACAGTGAATTAAGGTACTTAAAGATAAGAATGATGGGAATTATTCAGAAAACAAGCGATTTGTGCTTGAAAGCCATCATGATTTATAGGAAAAAGCAAAAGCACAGGACAGAGTGTCAATTAAAAAATAATGAGGATCTGAACTAGGCTGGAATGGAAAGGAGAATCCAAACAGAAAAGAAAGACACTGTGGATGTGGACCCTAGAATAAGCACAGCAACTGATTGTGTGAGACAGTTAACATAGAGAGAGAGACAGAAATGACTTTGAAGTTTAAAACCTGAATAAAAGAAAATAGAATCATCATTAATAGCATTAGGAGGGTTAATAGGCAGTATGGGTGTGTGGGGAGAAAATAGCTGGTTTTGGTACACACTGGATTTAAAGGGCTAGATAGACAAGATATTTGAGGGGGAAGAAAGTAAGAACACGTTCAAGAACATTTGGCAACGAGGAAACCATTAAAACTGCATTTTCAGATGAGTACGGGGTTTACAATGGGTAAAAAGGTAGGTTAGTAGAAAAATTGAGTCAAAATGACAAAGCAAGAAGGATCCTGAATAACAACATATGAAAAATCAAAGGGAGATAAGTGTTCCTAATGCTTTCCCGGGTGCAGCACCGTCTTATTACAAGTCAAAAGAGGAGCCCTGGTCTGAGTATTGTCAAAATATGGAAAGAAATCTTTTTTGAAAGACGCCATAGGAAAAGATAAAGCACCAAATTTTAAATATAATTTTATCATTCTTGGCACACATGCTCCTTGGAATATAGCACATCTCTTTTCTCTTAGGGGAAATTAATGGAATAAAAAATACCTCCTATTCCTATTTTGAGTATAGTGTAAGTCATTGGATCTGTTAAAATGGAACATATCCAGAACTGTAATGAATGAAAGAAATGATGAAAGCTCAAAAAAAATTCAAAGTTATTTTATATATATTCTTTGGGCAGTTTTCTGACATGCTTTCCATCTCTTAATACAGCACCCTGAGTTGAAGCAATGACAACTAGACACAGGATTATAACACCTATGTTTTCAGTTATGAAAAGTGAGTTATTTCTGATGAGTGTAAACTGCTGACAAGCAAATAGCACCATGCTCGCCAGTCCTACAATTTGCATTTTGTTTTAGAAAATTTTCTTGTTTTCTTCAGTTTCCATTTTGGAATACGTGTAGCACACAACCTGGCAGTACAACCCTTCTTTAAAAAAAAATCTCCAGAGCATTTAACAAAGTTCTATGCGGATAGGATGTTCATAACTTCTAATTAATCAGTGTATATATATATATACACACTAATTAATCAATATATATATATATTCACACACACATATACATATTGTGTATATATGTATGTATTTATAAATTTGAAATTCTATTTGTGAGAAAATTGATGTAAAATAACTGACAAAGTGATTGCTTAATAAATGCTTATGAAATCTGAGAAACACAGAAAGACAAGAAGTATTGAAATAAAATTGGGAAACAGTTATAAACTTAGAATCTATGCCATTCAAAAATATAAAGTGTTAACACCACCACAAAGCAAATAATTTATGAATAATTTATGAATATTTGAATGCCAATGTGTTATATGGGCTTTTTGGCTCAGTAGATACTAATTTCCCAGTCACTAGAGTATCTCACCTTAAATGCAAAGTGCAACCCTCAGCTTTGACTCACAGCAAGATGCATTATGCATGGCCCAGCCTGTGTTCCTCTCATTTATTCACACTCTCTGAACTCTGTCTCTCTCTCTTTCTCTCATTTAGAGCTATTATTAACATTTTGTACTTTGCTAGATTTTCTTGGATGTTATGATATATATATAAAAAAATGACAGAAGATCAGTAAAGAAATACTGCTTTAATTTCTAGAGGCAGTATTCCATTACAGATATCAGAAAAATATGTACTGACAATACGACCTATACAGCAAAGACTGCAGGTCGTTCTCTAACGTGCATGCCCTCCTTCGGTAATAATGAAACTTCCCAATTTTCAGCTGGGCATATAACCACTTACAATACACCAAGCCCATTCCTTTGCAATTGCAGGTAGCTATATGATTCAGTTTTGGTCAAAGTGATGCCAATGCAAGTCTCATGTGGGTTGTGCTCTTAAAAGGAGCAGTTTGCCCTCTCCTTCTCCAGCTTTTTTGCCATCTGGGATAATGGAGATGAGGAGATCACACTAGGGGGCTTGAGCAACCAGATAGAGTTCTTTGCACTTGAATTCTTGCAGTAGAGCACCAGTATTTTTCTAGAATTTCATGAGAAAGAGATAAGCTTCTATCTTGTTTAAAGAAGTATTACTTTGGATCTTAGGTCATGTTGCTGAACTTATAGCCATGTGGTTCCAAAAAGCTACTATATATTGTTCAGGAAATAGGAGGTTCTCTACTACTACTTGTTCCTAGATATCATTTTAATTTTATCTTCTTTCAAATTTGTAGTTCTACTTTGAAAAGATGATTATATTCAAATAATCTCAGAGCCGAAAAAGGATTTCTTGTAACATTAAGTCTGGTGTTCCCTGATGTGTATTTAACTGAATAAGCAGTAGTCATCAGTAGTCATGAATAAAGGAGATACAAATAAAGTGCAATAAAGTAAAACACATTTAGAAAACAGCTAAAATCCATTCTCTTCTTGAAGAGTCACAATGCATATTAGCATATAAAAACATGAATAGACCTAAAATAAAGGGAAATATTTAGTAATTTTCCTATCAATAGACCATAGAAAGATTTTTAAAACAATATAGATTAACATACTTTATAACCGCTGTTCTGTGGAACATTCTTTGGGGAATTTTGAATTTCTAGATAATGCTTAAATCCTCCATGTGTTCAAAAAATGGTTCCTTAATCCTTGCTTGAATGCCTTCCAATAACAGAAAAGTCACTACTTCAAAAGATGATCCATTTCATCTACTTCTCACTTTTGAAAATAAAGACAATAACTAAGATGGATATTAACTTTTTCTATTAAATGTGAGCACGTTTTTGACCTCAGTAGTATATGCATGAAATTTTATTTACCAGGTTAGTAATGGCAACCGAAAGTTTAATGATCTCATTTTAAACAACCTGTGTACTCAGTCTACCTAGCATTTCAACTTGCCTTCAGCAGCATTTGATTAATCCTTTTTAGTGTATCAAGTATTCTACATGTGAGAGAGGAAGGAGTAAATTGAGTCAATTTTTCTTTAACTCAATAATCTGATAACACAGCAAATATCGTTAAATAAAGTCAATTATCTTCTGATGACCAAAATGACCATTTTGTTACTTGCTGTTTTGTTAAAAGTTCAAGAATAAAACAAAAGAATTATATAACTAAAATGCCTACTTAGTCTTTCTTCAGATCCAGTCCCCTAATCGATAGTTGTTGCCTCAATACACGGTCATAAACCCACGTGTGTGGGCCACATTAAATACTCATCAGTCACAGTAATAAAGTGTGATCTATTTGAATTTTTAAAATAATATGAACCTATGAAAGTGGCAGAATGTACAGTAGGGCCAGCTTTCTAAGTGTACACAGTAATACAATTGGACTGTAAGAAGAAAAATGGTTTCACCAAAATTACCAATATTTGAAAACAAAAGGTACTTATATTATTTTTGACCAATTTTTGAATCAAATTGTTACTTTGACCAATACATTTATCAAGTTGCTTTCAATCAGATCATTTATTGTCTTTTCATGAAGTCACCAAATATATAGTTCTCAAGAATTTTTTAAAATACATTCAATAAATTTAACTAATAAAATAGATTTTAATCAAATCTCTTGGACCTCACCAACAATAGCTTTCAGCACTAAATTTTAAAACTTTAATTAGAGAATTAGTAGTGATTCCACTGAGCTTTGAGTAATATGTAAACTTTTAAAAAGCCATCTGATGACTCCACACAGTTTGATCTGAATACAAATATGTTCTTTTTTTATGTTCTAGTTTATCTTCCCAATTATAATTTCAAATTAAATTTATTTAAATGTTACATTAGTAAGATATTTGTGGATATGAAGTAATTCTATTTAAAACTACAAAAGTCTCAGGACACATTTGGTTCCTGAGCTGTCTATTGGACACTTACAAGAATATAAGAAAGTAGACATTTTACAGCACTGCACTAAAGTTTGATGGCAGCCTTGTTATTAAGCCTAAATCTGCTGTTAGGCTTGAGTTTTAGCCATGGCCTTCAGAAGGCCAAACAGTTAAAATTCTATTTCAGTGTCATATATGCCATTATTGAACTTGTATATGATTAATGATCACATAATGTGCAGATTATCATCATTTCTTATAACAACATAAAATAAAGACAGCAAATCACTTGCACTGATTGTTAATACGTGAATATGTAACTTGGAGTAAATCTTCTTACAGACTTTATATATTGAAGAATTATTTGTCACTAGCGCATATTTATTTTTCTAAGAGTAAAATTCCACAATAATTTATATTTAATAGTAAAAGGTATTAATTTCATATCAAGATGGTTTAAAACAGCCAAAAAGTGAAAAATATCACATGAATTTAATAAATATTAAGAAGAAACATATTAGCTAGATAAATTTTTAAAATATCTTTATCTTTTCAGCCAAAAAATTTATAAAATATAAATAGTAATTAAGGTAGAATAATAGAAGTAATGTCATATTGTTAATCTCTGTAGGATTATTTACAAGCATTAATAAGATGTTAAAATCTTTATTTCAAATCATCTTTAGCCTAAATATAAAGAACACAAAGTACAAAAAGAAGCCTTAAGAGAAAAATGTCCCAGCTCAAAATATCTTGCTCCTTCATCTATTTAGTATATAGTAAGCAATTATTTTGTATCACAAGTAATGCAACAGAAGGTCTTCAGGAACACTGTAGACAATAAGAATGCAGAGAATTTATCATTCCTATACTATAATGTCAACGATTTAAACTTTGTATAGAAAATACCTGCACTGGTATATTTATCATAGCACTACTCACAATATCAAAGATATGGAATCAACCTGTATCCATCAGTGGATGATTGGATGATAGAATAAATGTTATCATCCAATGGATCCAATGAATGATTGGATAAATGTTATCATCCAATGGATCCAATGAATGATTGGATAATTATATATATGCATATGTATATATTATATATGTATATATAATATTTTATGTATTCAGTCATCCATTGGTGAATACAGATTGACCATATCTTTCATATCCATATATATAAACATTATATATATATGTACACACATATATATACATATATGTATGATACACACACGCGATGGAATACTAGTCTGCCATAAAAAGAATAAAATCATGTCTTTTGCAGCAATAAGACTTGAACTGGAGGACATTATCTTAAGTGAAACAACTCACACAGAAACACCAGTACCATATGTTCTCACTTATAAGTGGGAGCTAAATAATGTGGACACATAGGCATAGAGAGCGAAACAATAGTCAGGCGAGTCTCAGAAAAATGGGAATGAGATAGGGGAATAGGAGATGACAAATCACTCAATGAGTACAATGTATACTATTCAAGTGATGGTTGCACTAAAAGCCCAGTATTGTGGGCTTGTGCCCCTCAAATTTATACCAATAAAGTAATCTTTAAGTACCTGATATTATAATAAAATTTAATATTAACTAAAAATTTTATTAAATTTTAGATTCATCCTCATACCTCAGAATTTAATTCTACGATGAAGATATTTCACTTTTGCCATGGTTTCAGCTAAATATTTTTTTAACAGTGGGCTAAATATGTATTTAGTGAAACTTTTCCAAAATACCAGAATTTTTACAACTAAACAGGCATTTTACTCATTTCAATTCCAATAAATACAAATTTTTTCTAGATTTTACTTTTAAAAGTTTATCAACTCCATTTCATCAGAACATTGTCTTTGTAGACTAACAATTTAGTTTTGAATTAGTGGGTCACCCTAGACAAATGCTTTAAATTATTTGAGCCTTCAGTTTCTGTAGGTCATGGTTAATAACACCTACTTTGCAGTGGTAAGGATTTAATTGGATCACATACAGAAGGACCTTAGCTCAGTGCTTGGTATGCAAAGATTTGCAAAAATTAGCAATTCTCACTTTCTTCTTCCCTGCTGCCTATGCCTTTAATCTTTGAAATTGCTGTCATCAACAGCTTATGGACCATACAGGAAATTAAAATAATAGAAACACCAAAAGTTAGAAAGAGATGAAAACTCTGAGAACATTTACTTTATCATTTTCAACTTTTTTAGTAGTAAAATACTGTCTTAAAATAAAATCCTATATCCAACCCCAACATATAAAACTGTCAAATAAAAACTGCTTTGATTGAAGCAGAGACAAAGGACTCTGAATCCATCAACTTCCTTTTCTTTTACCCTAAGCACAGTGGGTTCTAGATCACCTCGCTCCTGTGGAATTTCAGCATTTTGTAATTAAACAACAGAAAATGTGAATAATTAAAAATACTGTTTTTCTGAGAGACTGGCTTTCCCCCAAACTGTGTGCTTTGTGTAGGTCGCTTAACCTCTTTGGTTAACCTCTTCAGCTTTTTATCTGGAAATGAGGAGTCTGAAATATTCGATTCTAAATCTAATTTATTCCATCTCTTTCCTTTCTTTTGTCATCAAACTTCTTGAAGAAAAATTTATAAGTATTTTTATCAAAATTTACCAATTGTGGGAATTTGTAGTTTCAAAGATGGCAGTAATGAAATCTTCCTTCCCACTTGCTCTTCTGCAATGTGATCTTGCCACTCAATGAAGAGACAGACATTAATTTCCCTCCCCTTAAGCCTAATTACCCTTTTTTAGATCAGTGCTGGCCTTAGTAACTCATTTGTACCCAACACCATAAAGCCATAGAATGGCACTGTATGATTTGCTAGACTAAATCAGAAAAGGTCACGCAACTTTTCCCTGCTTCCTTTGGAAAACACACCTGCCAGATGTTCCCTCTGGACACTTTCTCTAAGAAACAACCCTGCCAGTATGTTGTGGTGAACCAAGCCAGAGAAGTCACTTGTAGGTGGCCTGGTCAATAGTCCCAGCTGAACCCAGACTTCAAGCTATGCCAGACCAGACACTAGACGTGTGAACAGTCTTCAGATGATTCCAGCCAGTCATTCAAGTCACTCCAAGCCAATAAAGTGTTCCTAGCTGAGACCCCAAACAAACCACCCCCACTAGGCTTTCTGCAAATTCCTGATCAAAACAGTTCATTAACATAATAAAATGGTTGTGCTTTTGCCACTAAGTTTAAAGTGGCCTGTCGTGCAGCAATGTTATACTGGAATGTTAATAGCTCTATTGCTGACCATATCCAGTGTCCTTGACCCATTTTTCATCCTCTTCAACCTTGCAAGCACTCTGTCTTTAAAACTCTGTCCAACCATTACATTCATGACATAGCACTTATGATTCTCTACCTACCTCAATCTTAAGTAAAAATTCTTATTGGATTTCTCATCTCCTCTGCAAACTCTTAAAATAAGGCATTTGTAGTGTTCACTTCCTCAGCTCTCTTACCTGTCATTCTCTCTTGACCAGCTCATCCACTACTAGGATTTAAATTATCCCTTGATTTATTCATAAATTCATTCAATATATCTTTATTGAACATCTACAATGTGTCATTGTTCTAGGGACTGGATATATATAGCTGCGCACCAAACAGATAGCATTCTTCCTCTAATGATACAAACAATATAGTAAGAACAGACAAAAAAATAAACAAATAAACATATAGTAATTTAATAGGCCAAGTGGTAATAAGTGCCATGAAGAATACAAAGCAGGGTGACAGGGATATAAACTGATGATAGAAAAGTATTATCTTACATAGGGTGGTAATGGAAGACATCACTAATAAGCTGTATTTGATCAGAGACGTAAAATCAGAGATCAGAGATCTCTCTACATCTCTCACCTGTAGAGAGATCATTCCAGGAAAAGATACGTGATAGAGTACTCTAAAACAGCAAGGAAACAGAGATGGCTGGAGTAGAGTGAGGAAACAGGATAGTAATAGGAGATGTAGCTAGGAGTAGACTTCATATCATCCTTTGGTTGTCATTAAGGCTTTTTTCCTGAGGAAAATGATGTGGGAAACATTATATATATGTGTGCGTGTATATATATGTATATAAATGAATATATTTGAGTATATATGAATATATATATGAATATATACATACACACACACACATACATACATATATATAGGTTTATGTAAATGTGTATATATATGAATCTCTAGTTCTCCTCTCCTTTTAGGCCATAAGAAATATACTTCTCCGTTTGGTAAAAACCACTTCACTAGATGTGGCCAAAGAAATAATAATGGAAATAATATGTCACCTCTGAACTGAGGCAGTAAAAAAGATCATACAAGGTTCTTCAGACTCTGTCTTCATCTGCCTTAACATCTAAGAAACCTGCATGCTCCAATTGGTTGAGCTACAATAAGGTTAAGCCTCTATTAGCTTGAGTCCTGATGGATTTATCAGGAACTGAGATCACCATTACCAAGAGACTACAATGGACATGTGTGAGTAACAGCCTTTGGAGTTTTCACCACTGGAATATATTTCTGCAGTATAGTATAGATTACCCTAAGGATGAAAAACACCAGAGTGATTGAACAGGAAAGTCATTTGAGCTATGCTTTAGGAATCTCATATTAGAGAAAGACATCCTAAAAAAGGTATGAAATGAGGGAGACCATTGACTGTCAATAACAATAGTCCAGGAGGGAGATGATACTGAAATGGCATTGCCCAAATTTGGACGCATGTCAGAGTAAAAGCAAACGCTATCAACAACATGAAATAGAACTTCCCTGGAAAAATCAGGTGATAACTGTACAGGTGGTTCAAAGTTACGAATATATTTTGCAGATATCAATAAGGCTTGCTAATAGATTGTATGTTGAATGTGAGAGAAAGAGAGGTATGAAGGATGATTCCAAAATTTTGCCTTAGTAACTAGAAAACGGAGATGGGGAAGGTTGCGAAAAGAGCATATTTGGGGTAGAAGGTAGAGACGCAAAGTTAGGTTTGAAATCCATGTTAGAAATACATGGACTTGGATATATAATACTGTACATAAGGGAAAATGTTGGAGATTTTTGTGAAAAACATTTAAAAGTCATGAATGTACAAACAGTGTTCAAAGCCATAGAACTGCTTGACCACATCATGGAAGTCTAGATCGAAAAAAAAGAGAGAGAGGGGGAGTTTAGCACTAGCCAGAAAGATGAGGATTCTTCAAGGAGAATGAGGAAGGATGACTGCTGAATTGCAAGAAAATCAAGAAACAGATCATCTCTAATAAAAATAAGTGAAGGAAACATTTTAATAGAAAGAAACGACACTCCGTGACAATACCTCCTGTAATATCAAGTGAACTCAATGCTTGGAGTTAACTATTGGTTTTGGAAAAATGTAGATCTTTGGTGACCTTGACAAGAGCAGTTTCAGCCAATTAATAGGAAACAAAGCCTGATTGAGGTTTTTAAAAGAGAAAATAGGAAGAATAAAAAGTAGATACCGTACATCCGGGAAATTCCTTCAAGGGATATTGCTGTAATTTGGAGTAAATAAATGAGGCAGGAGGTAAATTGAGGGGTCAGGAGAATCTTTTTTCAAGATGTAAGAGGGAAATATGGTTTTATGATAATAAGAATGATCCAGTAGAGATGAGGTAATAGATGATGTGGAGGAGAAAAAGGAACACCTGAAGAAGTGAAGTCCTTGAGTTGGTGAGAGAGGATGTTATCAAGTGTACACATCGAGAATCTGCCTTAAATATGGGCATGGCCAGGTCTTCTGATCTAATGGAAGAGAAGACAGAGTCCTGAGTAAAACGATGGGCTAATAGGTATGCTTTCTCTATGCATGCATACTCCATGCTAAGACAATTATACCAGGTCTTCTGGACTTGGGACCAGAGCTTGATTGTTGTTTAAGAATGACTCAAGAAATTTTTAATTGCAGTTAAATTTGAGAATCATGAATTTAAAGTGAGATAAAGCATCATTGTTTTCCCCACCTCCTTCCGCCAGAAACATTCAAATTTATGTTTCTGATTCTCGAGTCCAAACATATCACTCTTTGTTCCCACTCAATCTTCAATAAATTTCTATGGCCTACTCAGTAGAGTCAACTAACAAAGCCCCAAGATCCTTTATTTAACAGCCCCTAACTACCTTTATGAACTTTTCTCCATCTATGGTGTGAGAACTCTCAGTTCTTGCTCTCTCAGTTGATTTTACATTTGATTTGATTCTTATTTTTCTTAAATGATAGCCATTTCTCTTTATTATCAGTCTCCATTCAATAAAATTGATAATATTATATAACTTATTGAAACCACACCAATTATTCTTTACCTTAAAGCATGTAACTTCTTTCATGATTCTAGTTGCTTCAAACTTAATTCTTAGGACATGGTCTTTTTTTCTGTCATTTTCTTAATTTTTCTTCTTCTGTGACTATAATCCTCCATAATTGCTTTTGTTATCTATAAGAACTCTCTTGCCCACCCAGATAGCCTGGGGTGATTCTCTATTCAAAGATACCATAAAAATCCTCACTTCCTTGCATTTCATTATGCTGTTGTAGTCCATCTAGAGACCCAGCTTCAGTGATCTCAAATCTGACTGTGCATCAGAATAATTTAGGGGAGGTTTAAAACACACATTATAAAGCCCACTCCAAGAGCTGGTATAGGACCCGGAGATGCTCTATTATTAGTACATTTCCTGCATGGTTCAAGCCAAGGTTTATCTCTAAACAACGGATGGAAATCACTGCACCTCCTGATCCCATCAAAACTCCACTCATCCTTCAAGATCCATAACAACAACAACAACAACTATGGCTTATATTGTGTTTATGCCACGTACCAGACATTTATCTAAATGCTTTTATATATACTAGGTCACTTAATCCTCACAAGCACCATGAATCAACAAAGTTTAGACATAGCTTCTAGCCTAATCTCCACCGTTTTGCTCTTGAGTCCCGCTGTGGACATGCATTCAGCTCACAGAGATCTCCGACTTGTTCCCCCTCAGGAGAAATAAAAATCCGGCAGCATGAGCAGGAAATCAGAAAGATCAATAGTATCAGGTTGTCTGCTGTTGCCGCTTGCTGTTGGATGCCTTACCTGCACATCAGCTCTTATTTCTGCTATGAATAACTCCACTGATTCACAATATTGACCTTAGCCTGACCCAGTGACTTTGGCTTCTGCCAAGGGAAATCTGGCAGCCTGACAGTTCCTTCAGGCCAGTCTCCAGCTCCATTTCCAATAGAGCACACCTGCAGGTTATAAGTCTCCATGCAGCAGAGTACTGACCTGGTGTATGAAGCTTTGTACAATGTTTTGCTAAGAGGTCAGCACATGCTTTCCCAGGTCCCTTCTTGGGAAAGATGTCAACTCATGGGAGACTATCCTAATTAGGTAACTTCAAACAGTGACAACCTTGCAAATAAAAATAAGTGGGGAAAAAAACTGCAAGAAATATCTAGCTTTAAATCCTATTAATGGTTGATTTTATCGTCTGACTGAATTATTTTTCATTAAATGACAGCCATTTCTCTTTATTATTCTTTATTCAATAAAATTGATTTTGCATAACTTATTGAAGCCACACCAATTATTCTTTACCTTAGATAATATAATTTATATCTTTCATGATTCCTGCCACTTCAAACTTAATTCTTGGAACATAATCTTTTTTCTGTCATTTTCTTAATTTGTCTTCCTCTGTGACTATGATACTCCAGAACCGCCTTTGTTGTCTCAGCTGCTCTGTTTTGACTGCTTTCTGCTCTTCTAACTAAATGCTAATCCATTTCCTCTCATTGCCTGAGAACAAAAAAAAAAAAACTTTAAACTTTTAAACTTTCTTCTTCTGACTATAAAATAATACATAAAATTTGTAGACAAGAAAATAAAAATCATACACAAGCCAGAGGATTACTACTAACAGTAATGGTATTCTTTCCAGCCTTTGATATATGTAGATATAAATAACTCTACTTTCTTTAAAATTTGGGATGCTATATATAATTTGTAACTGTACTTACAAAAATTAAAACCAAACTTTGAACACTTTCCATGTTCTTTGAAAAAGGTATTTTGGAAGGCCTGGCTTATTTTTTTTTAGATTCAAGGGGTACATGTACAGGTTTATTATGTGAGTATAATAACTGATGTCGAGGTTTGGGCTTCTACTGATCCCATCAGCCAGACAGTGAACATAGTACCCAATAGGTAGTTTGAAAAAGGTTTTTAACTTTTGGGAAAACTAAGGTTTTTAATGACTTTATAATACTTTCCTACAAACAACCATGACTAATTTTTTTGTATTGTTATATGAGTTTCACTATTACAAACAATGCTTCAATGAACCATCTTATTGCTATTTTTAAACTGTCATAAAGAACTCTGAACATACGTCTTGGACCTATATAGGTCGAATTTGTACTCAGGCAGATTTCTAGAAGCAAAATATTGCTAAATAAAACAGCTCAAACATTTTGTTCCTTCCTTCATTCAACAAACATTTGTTTCACACCTATTTTGTGCTAGACATTATTTTAAACTCTGGAAATAGTCATAGATAAGAGACATTACCCACACTTAAGCAACCTTCAGTTCAGTGGGGATATAGTAATTATACAATTGTACTTATCATCTTAAGTATTGAAATAATCGTAAGTAAAGTAGAAGTTCCCTTAATCAACTTACATTTATACAGCTCTGGAATATCTGATGTCCTCCAGTTAGCCTTAGACTAACGGATTTCCCCAACACCACATACTATTGGTTGGTTAACTACTTGCTCCTACTGGTTAAATTGTGTAGCTACCAAAAAAAATTTTATGTGCCCCACACCTATTTATACCAGTGGTACATGTTACTGTGATCACATAATTTAATTAACTATATAAAAACTGATCCTATTTGAATGCGACACGCTTGAGTAACGATCAACAAAGACAAGTAACTAAAGATACATTTCTGAAGAGTTAGATGTGAGCGAAAAAATATAAAAGATTTTTTAAATGGTGAGTGAAGAATCTACATTCAGATTATTCTGCAAGTGCCTTAGATTCTTGAATCTCAACTTTGAAATTTGGATGATATATTATAAACTCTATTCAAAGGGCCCATCTCAGACAAAAGGCCTTAGCCTTCCATAAGAGTTAGGTGCATTCATATATTTCGTGTGGGTTTTAAGTCGTACAGTTTCCTCCTTAAAGCTACCTGTTGGACTAACTAATCACTGCTGGTCTCAATGACACTGCATAAATTATTCCTTAACAAAATCAAAGCTCTTATAAAATAGTTCTGAACTGCTTCTTTGAAAGTAGTTCAAAGCAGCTTATTTGAAGACACTATATACCTCTTTTTGCCATAAAATAGCTAGCACTTAGTATTCAAAATCTTTGCCAATTTGATATGTATATACACATATACACATATATATACATATCATTGTTATACTTTTAGCAAATTAATAGTGACATTGAACCAATGTTTACGTGTTTATTGAGAATTCATATTTCTTTGTGAATTTTCTGCTGACCTTTTCTCCTTATTGATTCGAAAAAGATTTTTAATGTATTAAGGCTATTATATGATTAACAGCCATAAATATTTTTGAAGTCCATTTCTACCATTTTAATTTTATTTGTTTTTAACTGACCAAAGTTTTTAATTTTGAAATTAAAATTTAGAAAGTTTTTCATTTTTACATTAAAAATTCAGAAAGATTTTAATTTTTATTTTTATATCATCAAATCCACCACTCCATATCTTTCTTTTCTAAACTTGTCTATGTCTTGTGAATGACATAACAACCAACAGGAGAGGGATCCAAGATGGCCAAATAGGAACAGCTCCAGAGTGCAGTTCCCAGCAAGAGCCACGCAGAGGGTGAGTGCTCACCGCATTTCCAAACAAGTTTTCACTGCCCACAGACCAGGAGATACCCAGCCAAAAAGCACCACAAGTTTTCAGCATGGGGCGGTTTCAGCCAGTGCTTCGTCGGCACACAGAAACTCACACAAGTCTGAGCTGGCTTTTCAGCTGGCCCCCAGAATGCCTGGGAGACAGATCTGCCCACTCAACTGAAAGAGAGGGGGCTAAGACAGGGAGCCAGGGGATCTGGCTCAGCAGGTACCACCCCCACAAAACAAGCAAACTGAAATTCTCTGGACTGAGAGTTTCACAGAAAGTGCAGTTGGACCCAGGACCATCCAGCTCAGTGGGGGGAAGGGCATCCCCCACTGCCAAGGCAGTCCGCCACCATTGAGGCAGTTCACACAGCAGCAGAGCAGAGCCTGCAGCAGCTCAGCAACGCCTCTGCTGGCAGACTGTGACCAGACTACTCCATGCAGGGCAGGGCATCTATAAAAAAAGGCAGGAGTACAACAGGGACTTATAAATAAAGCTGACCTTCCTAGGACAGAGCACCTGGGAAAAGAGGCAGTTATGAGTTCAGCTGCAGCAGACTTAAAGATACCTGCCCAGCAGCTCTGCACAGAACAGCATAGCTCCCAGCACAGCACTTGAGCTCCTATAAGGAACAGACTGCCTCCTCAAGCAGCTCCCCAACCCCCATATACCCAAAGAGACACCTCATAAAGGGGAGATCAGGCTGACATCTGGCGGGTACCCTTTTGGGACAAGGATAGCAGAGGAAGAAACCTGCAACAACCCTTGCTGTTCTGCAGCCCCCACAGGCAATCCCCAGGAGAGCAGGGTCTGGAGTGGACCTCCAGTAATCCTGCAGCAGAAGAGCCTGACTGTTAGAAGGAAAACTAAGAAGCAGAAAGAAATAGCTTCAACATCAACAAAAAGGACATCCACTCAGAGACCCAATCCAAAAGTCACCAACTACAAAGACCACAGGTATATAAAACCATTAAGTTAGGAAGAAACCAGCGCAAAAAGGAGGAAAACACCAAAAACGAGAACGCCTCTCCTCCTCCAAGGGATCACAACTCCTCACCAGCTAGGGATCAAAGATGGATGGAGAATGAATCAGATGAATTGACAGAAACAGACTTCAGAAGGTGGGTAATAACAAACTACTAAGAGCTAAAAGAACATGTTCTAACCCAATGCAAAGAAACTAAGAACCTAGAAAAAAGGTTAGAAGAGATGCTAACTAGGATAAACAGATTAGAGAAAAATATAAATGACTTGATGGAGCTGAAAAACGCAACACTAGAACTTCGCAAAGCATACACAAGTTTCAATAGCCAAATTGACCAAGCAGAAGAAAGGATATCAGAGATTGAAGATCAACTCAATGAAAAATAATGAGAGGGCAAGCTTAAGAAAAAAAAGTGAAAAGAAATGAACAAAGCCTCCAAGAAATATGGGATTATGTGAAAAGACCTAATCTACGTTTGATAGGTGTATCTGAATGTGATAGAGAGAATGAATCCAAGCTGGAAAACACTCTTCAGGATATTATCCAGGAGAACTTCCCCAACCTAGCAAGGCAGGCCAATATTCAAGTCCAGGAAATACAGAGAACAGCATAAAGGTACTCCTCAAGAAGGGCAACCCCAAGGCACATAATCATCAGATTCACCAGGGTTGAAATGGAGGAAAAAATGCTGAGGGCAGCCAGAGAGAAAGGTCAGGTTACCCACAAAGGGAAGCCCATCAGACTCACAGTGGATCTCTCGGCAGAAACCCTACAAGCCAGAAGAGAGTGGGGGCCAATATTCAACATCCTTAAAGAAAAGAATTTTTAACCTAGAATTTCATATCCAGCCAAACTAAGCTTCATAAGCCAAAGAGAAATAAAATCCTTTATGAACAAGCAATTGCTCAGAGATTTCGTCACCACCAGGCCTGCCTTACAAGAGTTCCTGAAAGAAGCACTAAACAAAGAAAGGAATAACCAGTACCAGCCACTTCAAAAACATACCAAATGGTAAAGACCATTGACACAATGAAGAAAATGTGTCAACTAACAGGCAAAACAACCAGCTAGCATCAAAATGGCAGGATCAAATTCACACATAACAATATTAACCTTGAATGTAAATGGACTAAATGCCCCAATCAAAAGACACGCAGTGGCAAATTGGATAAAAAGTCAAAACCCATCTGTGTGCTGTATTCAGGAAACCCGTCTCAGGTTCAAGGACACACATAGGCTGAAAATAAAGGGATGGAGGAAGATTTATCAAGCAAATGGAGAGCAAAAAAAAAGCAGGAGTTGCAATCCTAGTCTCTGAAAAAATAGACTTTAAACAAATAAAGATCACAAGAGACAAAGAAGGGCATTACATAACGGTAAAAGGATGAATGCAGCAAGTAGAGCTAACAATCCTAAATATATACATACCCAATACAGGAGCACCCAGATACATAAAGCAAGTTCTTAATGACCTACAAAGAGACTTAGACTCCCACAGAATAATAGTGGGAGACTTTAACACTCCTCTGTCAATATTAGATCAACAAGACAGAAAATTAACAAGGATATCCAGGACCTGAACTCAGATCTGGACCAAGTGGACCTAATAGACAACTACAGAACTCTCCACCCCAAACCCACAGAATCTACATTCTACTCAGCACTACATAGCACCTACTCTAAAATTGACCACATAATTAGAAGTAAATCACTCTCCAGCAAATGCAAAAGAACGGAAATCCTAACTGTCTTTCAGACCACAGTGAAATCAAATTAGAACTCAGAATTAAGAAACTAACTCAGACCCACACAACTTCATGGAAACTGAACAACTGGCTCCTGAATGTCGACTGGATAAACAATGAAATGAAGGCAGAAATAAAGATGTTCTTTGAAACCATCGAGAATGAAGACACAACATACCAGAATCTCTGGGACACATTTAAAGCAGTGCTAGAGAGAAATTTATAGCAATAAATGCCCACTAGAGAAGCGAGGAAAGATCTAAAATCAACACTCTATCATCAAAACTGAAAGAGCTTGAAGAGCCAGCTCAAAAAAACTCAAAAGCTAGAAGAAGACAAGAAATAGCTAAGATCAGAGTAGAACTGAAGGAATAGAGATACAAAAAAATCCCTTCAAAAAATCAATAAATTCAGGAGCTGGTTTTTTGAAAAGATCAACAAAATAGACCACTAGCCAGATTAATAAACAAGAAAAGGGAGAAGAATCAAATAGATGCAATAAAAAACAATAAAAGGGATATCACCACTGACTCCACAGAAATGCAAATTATAATCAGACTACTACAAACAACTCTATGCACATAAACAAGTAAACCTGAAAGAAATGGATAAATTCCTGGACACTTGCCCCCTCCCAAGACCAAATGAGTAAGAAGCTGAAATCTTGAACAGACCAGTAAGAAAAGCTGAAGTTGAGGCAGCAATTAACAGCCTACCAACCAAAAAAAGTCCAGGTCCAGATGGGTTTACAGCTGAATTATCCAGATATAGAAAGAGAAGCTAGTACCATTCCTTCTGAAACTATTCCAAACAATACAAAAAGAGGGAATCCTTCCCAAATCATTTTATGAAACCAACATCATCCTGATACCAAAATCCGGCAGAGATTCAACAAGAAAAGAAAATTTCAGGCCAATATCCATGATGAACATAGATGCAAAAATCTTCAATAAAATACTGGCAAACCAATTGCAACAGCACATCAAAAAGCTTATCTATCATGATCAAGTAGGCTTCATTCCAGGGATGCAAGGCTGGTTCAACATACACAAATCTATAAATATAATCCACCACATAAACAGAACCAAAGACAAGAACCACATGATTATCTCAATACATGCAGAGAAGGCCTTCCACAAAATTCAACAGTCCTTTATGCTAAAAACTCTCAATAAACTAGGTATCAAAGGTACATATCTCAAAATAATAAAAGCTATTTATGACAAACCTACAGCCAATATCATACTGAATGGGCAAAAACTGGAAGCATTCCCTTTGAAATCTGGCACTAGACAAGGATGCTGTCTCTCACCACTCCTATTCAATACAGTATTGTAAGTTCTAGCCAGAGCAATTAGGCAAGAAAAAAAAATAAAGGGTATTCAATTAGGAAAAGAGAAAGTCAAATTGTCTCTATTGGCAGATGACATGATTGTATATTTAGAAGACCCTATCATCTCAGCTCAAAATCTCCTTAAACTGATAAGCAACTTCAACAAAGTCTCAGGATACAAAATCAATGTGCAGAAATCACAAGCATTTCTATACACCAACAACAGACTAACAGAGAGCCAAATTGTGAGCGAACTCCCATTCATAATCGCTACAAAGAGAATAAAATATCTTGGAATACAACTAACAAAGGATATTAAGGACCTCTTCAAGGAGAACTACAAACCACTGCTCAAGGAAATAAGAGCAGACACAAACAAATGGAGAAACGTTCCATGCTCATGGTTAGGAAGAATCAATATAGTGAAAATGGCCATAATGCCCAAAGTAATCTATAGATTCAATGCTCTCCCCATCAAGCTACCAATGACCTTCTTCACAGAACTGGGAAAAAAAACTTAAACTTCATATGGAACCAAAAGATAGCCCGCATAGCCAAGACAATCCTAAGCAAAAAGAACAAAGCTGGAGGCATCTGATTTCAAACTATACTACAAAGCTACAGTAATCAAAACAGCATGGTACTGGTACCAAAACAGAGATACAGACCAATGGAACAGAACAGAGGCCTTGGAGACAATGCCACACATCTACAATCATCTGATCTTTAACAAACCTGACAAAAACAAGCAATGGGGAAAGGATTCCCTGTTTAATAAATGGTGTTGGGAAAACTGGCTAGTCGTGTGCAGAAAGCAGAAACTGGACCCGTTCCTGACACCTTACACTAAAATTAACTCCGGGTGGATTAAAGGCTTAAACTTAAAAGACCTAACACCATAAAAACCCTAAAAGAAAACCTATGCAAAACCATTCAGAACACAGGCATAGGAAAGGACTTCATAACTAAAACACCAAAAGCATTGGCAACAAAAGCCAAAATTGACAAATGGGACCTAATTAAACTCCAGAGCTTCTGCACAGCAAAAGAAACAATCATTAGGGTGAACTGGCAATCAACAGAATGAGAAAAAATTTTTGCAATCTACCCATCTGACAAAGGGCTAATATCCAGAATCTACAAAGAACTAAAACAAATTTACAAGAAAAAAAAAACCCATCCAAAAATGGGCAAAGGATACGAACAGACACTTTTCAAAAGAAGACATATATCAACAAACATATGAAAAAATGCTCATCATCACTGGTCATTAGAGAAATGCAAATCAAAACCACATTGAGATACCATCTCATGACAGTTACAATGGCGATCATTAAAAAATCTGGAGACAACAGATGTCGGAGAGGATGTGGAGAAACAGGAACACTTTTACACTGTTGGTGGGAGTGTAACCTAGGTCAATCATTGTGGAAGACAGTGTGATGATTCTTCAAGGACCTAGAAATAGAAATTCCATTTAACCCAGCAATCCCATTACTGGGTATATACCCAAAGGATTATAAACCATTCTGTTATAAGGACACATGCACACGTATGTTCACTGAGGCACTGTTTACAATAGCAAAGACCTGGAACCAACCCAAATGCCCATCGACGATAGACTGGACAAGGAAAATGTGGCACATCTACACCATGGAATATTATGCAGCCATAAAAAACAATAAGTTCGTGTCCTTTGTAGGAACATGGTTGAATCTGGAAACCATCATTCTCAGCAAACTGACA
>CAUYLG010047589.1:0-24052 GCA_963573385.1 Cacajao melanocephalus | reverse complement strand
TGTGGTTTTGATTTGCATTTCTCTAATGACCAGTGATGATGAGCATTTTTTCATATGTTTGTTGGCCTCATATATGTCTTCTTTTGAAAAGTGTCTGTTCATATCCTTTGCCCACTTTTGAATGGGGTTGTTTGTTTTTTTTCTTGTATATCTGTTTTAGTTCTTTGCAGATTCTGGATATTAGCCCTTTGTTAGATGGATAGATTGCAAAAATTTTTCCCATTCTGTTGGTTGCCAATTCGCTCTAATGATGGTTTCTTTTGCTGTACAGAAGCTCTGACTTTTAATTAGATCCCATTTGTCTATCTTGGCTTTTATTGTCATTGCTTTTGGTGTTTTAGTCATGTAGTCCTTTCCTATGCCTATGTCCTTGATGGTTTTGCCTATGTTTTCTTCTAGTGTTTTTATAGTGTTAGGTTTTGTGTTTAAATCTTTAATCTATCTGGAGTTAATTTTAGTGTAAGGTGACAGGTAGGGGTCCAGTTTCTGCTTTCTGCACATTGCTAGCCAGTTTTCCCAACACCATTTATTAAACATGGAGTCCTTTCCCCATTGCTTATTTTTTTCGGGTTTGCCAAAGATCAGATGGTTGTAGATGTGTGGTGTTGCTTCTGGGGCCTCTGTTCTGTTCCATTGGTCTATGTCTCTGCTTTGGTACCAGTACCATGCTGTTTTGATTGCTGTAGTTTTGTAGTATAGTTTGAAGTCTGGCAGTGTGATGCCTCTGGCTTTGTTCTTTTTACTTAGGATTGTCTTGGCTGTGCAGGCTCTCTTGTGATTCCATATGAAGTTTAAAGTGGTTTTTTTCCAGTTCTGTGAAGGAGGTCATTGGTAGCTTGATGGTGATAGCGTTGAATCTATAGATTACTTTGGGCAGTATGGCCATTTTCATGATATTAATTCTTCCTAACTATGAGCATGGAATGTTTTTCCATCTGTTTATGTCCTCTCTTATTTCGTTGAGCAGTGGTTTGTAGTTCTCCTTGAAGAGGTCCTTTACATAGAATGTTCTAAAGTGTAGAGTCAGTAAAAGAAGGAGGGCTAGCTTGGAAAAAATAAACACAAAAACAGAGAGATGCAGTCACTGAGGTGGGAGGAGACCCAGGAAAGCAAAATTCTGTGAAATCCAAGAGACCAGTTTTTCAGATCAGAGGGTGTCAAATGTTACTGAACTTGCTGAATGATGAACAAGAAGATTGAGAATTGACTATGAAAATTATAAAATAGATTTTGTTTTATGACCTCGTTGACAGAGGGATTTCAGGGAAGTTTGGACTGAAAGTTGTCTGATTAGGATAGATTTAAATAGAATGTGAGGTGAAAAAGAAGAAAGAAGGTAGTGAACAGAGATCATTCTTGGGTTTTGCTATAAAGAGGAGGAGAGAAATCATGCGGTACCTGGAGGAGAAGGTGGGGTTCAAGGGAGCTTGTTTCTGATGGAAAATGTTGCAAAATGTTTGTATGTTGCTGGTAATGATTCCATAGTGAGGAAGATGGAAGTACTGAGACAGAAGAGATTACTAGTTGCATTAAATGTGAAATGGAATAAGAATGGGATTAAAATAGAAGAAAAATAAAATACAACAAAATAAAAGCAGATTAGAATAATATATAACACAAGACTGGTCATGTGAAATGGATATATATTGCTTTTGTCTGTCTGGCTCCCTTCTCTCAGTGGGAGATTTGCTGTCTTTTGAGTTCAGAAGTTCTGATGGACTTGCTTTTGTCCTACTGACCTCTAGGGTGAACACAGGACCTAGTCGGGCTGATTGGGAGAGCTTATCCCTTTCATTACTGTGTTGGTCTATGTGAGCACATAAGATATAAGAAGTCTGAATTAGAGTCCTGTGAGATTTTAAATATAGATGCTGAGAGGTAGAATGACCCTTTTCCTCTTGAAGAATAACCTATAAGCTTAAGGCAGGAAAGAATGAGGAAAATACATGAAGAGAAGGCAAGACAAGCAAAGCCCACTGGTGGAGAGACAGAGAGTGGGAGCAGCATCATTCACGTCTCTAGATTTATGTCCAAATTGTATTCTCCCTTAAAATTTCCAGTTACCTGAGCCAGTAATTTCCTCTTCTTGCTGAAGTTAGTTTGATTTGAGTTTCCATCAGCTGTATCTGAAAGTCATAATGATACCTTATATTACAGCACACAGTTAAAATTACATAAAGGACAAGGTTATTGGATGACAAGAATGCTAATCTAGAAAGAAAAATGGGCTGGGCATGGTGGCCCATGCTTGTAATGCCAGCACTTTGGAAGGCAAGTGGATGACCTGAGGTCGGGAGTTCGAGACCAACCTGGCCAACATAGTGAAACCCTGTCTCTACTAAAAATACAAAAATTAGCTGGGCATGGCGGAGCACACTTGTAATCCCAGCTATTCACGAGGCTGAGGCATGATCACTTGAACCCAGAAGGCAGAGGCTGCAGTAAACCGAGATCATACTACTGCACTCTGCTTAAAAAAAAAAAAAAGAAAAAAGAAAAACATTTTGTTTGTTAGATGCAAATTTTATTTTTGCTTGGAATGTGGTAGATATTCTATGAAGGGAAATTAATGGAAAAGCATGTTGACAACATTTTCCCCTGTGTTTATTCCTTCAGATTGTTATGTATGCCCACCTCCTAATAAGGAAACTATATTGTCATGCTGGCTGCCAGCATGTGCTCAGATCTTGGTCATACTGCTAAGTTGTATGTAGAGTAATTGAGTCTGCAGGACTAAGAAAGCAGGTCATGTCTGCTTAGTGAGTATACCCCCATTCATCTTAGGATCCCCCCATGGCATTCTCATAAAAATAAAGGAAATCTCCTGTTGATAGGAACAAAAAACTCTTTATCACGAGTATTTGGATATAGTGTTTGAACACACACACTGACAAGGTTGAAATATGGAGGCAAGTCATCATTCACTAGGAATTGCTTATTTCTGTAGAAGTCCACAAAGGGCCAGTTCTCCTGCCTTCTCAGCAAGAGAAGATTACCAAGGCAACTTGGATCTAAGCAGTGACACCTGCACTTCCCCAGGAGGAAAAGGGGATCACACAATAGGAATAGAGTGTTTTCTCTGACTCATTCTCCACCTGCAATGCTGTCAGGACTCCAGCACTGTCTCTCTCTCTGAAACCCTGAGGTTGGGGGGTACTTATATTTGTAAAGGTCTGTGGTGGCCACATGAGGTGGCCATCCCCTACCTCTCCCAGGCTGTGATGGCGACCTTCTCTGCTGCTGTGAAGCAGTAGGGAAGTCCAGCATCCAGGTTACTTCCAGCCTCTTCTGCATCTGACATTGGCAAGATGCTTCACATCAGCTTGTGTGTTATGTTTAGCCTTAAAGCAGAGCTATTGTTCTCTTCGGTTTCCTGTGAGTACTCTCATGACGTTCTATTATGCTCATTCTGCACTGCAGTCTCCTCTTCATAAAAAATCAATCTGTGTGGCTGGGTGGTAGGGTAGTTTGAGTAGCATGTACTATATATTTGGAGTTATCCTTCTCTGGAAAACAACTAGCCTAGTGAGGATATAACAAGAAGACAACCATCTGCAAACCAGGAAGTGGGGCCTCATGAGAGACCAGAGCTGCCAGCATCCTGGTCTCAAACTTCATAGTCTCACAACTGTGAGAAACAAATGTTTGCTGTTTAAGCCACCCAGTCTATGGTAATTTGTTATAGCTACCCAACAAGTGAAGACAATACTTCTAAGTTATAAAATTTCCACTGATTCTTCTTTGTGTCTTTTATTTGCTCTTTTAAGAGTGTTTACAATTGCTGGCTGGAGCATTTTTATAATAGCTGTTTTAAAGCCTTTGTCAGATAATCCTAACAAATGTTTCATCTCTGATGTCTGTAGCTTGTCTTTCCCCATGTGAATGGAGAATTTCTTGGTTCTTTGTATGCCAAATGATTTTGGATTGAATCCGACACATCTTAAATATTATGTCGTGAGACTCTGGGTCTTGTGGGGGAATATTAATAGTTTTGTTTTAGCGGTCTGATTAGTCAGACTGAAAGTTTAAAACAGCAGTGGTTCCAATGTCAAGTCAGTTTTCAAAGGCTTGCATGTTACTTGGATTTACACCATCTGCATGTCAGATGGTGGTCAGTTTGGGAACACCAGGCTGGGTGGAGATCTGTCTTTTAGTTCAGTTCTTTTGTTTTATTAAATTTCATTTTATTGTGGTAAGAACTTTTAACATATGATACACCTTGTTGACAAAGTTTTAAGTATACATGATTGTTGACTGTAGTTAAAAGGTTGTACAGAAGATCTCTAGTGCTTATTCATCTTGATTAATTGAAACTTAATGCCCCTTGATTAGTAACTCCACATTTTCCCTCCCCTCAACCACTAGCAACCACCATTCCATTCTTTGATTCTATAAATTTGACCATTTTTGATAACTCCTGTAAATGGAATCTTGCAATATTTGTATTTCTGTGACTAGCCTATCTAACTTAGGTTCATCTATGTCCTTAAGAGTCATCCATGTTGTCACATACTGCAGATTCTTTTTAAATGTTGTATAATATTTCATTTTCTTTATGTGCTGATGGACATTTAGATTGCTTCTACATTTTGAATATTGTGAATAATACTGCAATTAACAGGGAATTATATTGCGAATAATGCTGCAATTAACTATTTTCCACAGAGGCGGCACCATTTTGCATTCCCCCAACTGTGTGCAAGAGTTTCAGTTTATTCATATCCTCACCAAAAAAACTGTTTTTACTTTTTTTTTTTTAATAATTCCTACTGTGACAGGGGTTAGGTCATATCTCATTGTAATTTTTATTTGCATTTCTCTGATTTGTGACATTTAAGGTTTTTTCCATATACTTTTTGGTCATTTGTATGGCTTCCTTGGAAAAATGTCTGTCGAAGTCTTTAGCATGTTTTAAATGCTAAATTATTAGTCTTTTTTGCTACTCAGTTGTAGGAGGCTCACATATTTTGGATATTAATCTCTTATCAGATACATGGTTTGGAAATGTATTTTTCTCATCCCGTGGGCTGCTTTTTCACTATGATTCTTTTATTCTGCTAGAAGCTTTCTTTAAAATTACATTTTAAGTTCTGGGATACGTGTGCAGAACATGCAGGTTTGTCACATAGGAATACACGCGCCATGGTGGTTTGCTGCACTCATCAACTCATCATCTACATTAGGTATTCTCCTAATGCTATCCCTCCACTGGCCCCCTATCCCCCGACAGGCCCTGGTGTGTGATGTTCCCCTCTCTGTGTCCATGTGTTCTCATTGTTCAACTCCCACTAATGAATGAGAAAATGGGGTGTTCGGTTTTCTGTTCCTGTGTTAGTTTGCTGAGAATAATGGTTTCTAGCTTCAAAGAGCCCATATAGCCAATACAAATCCTAAGCTAAAAGAACAAAGCTGGAGGCATCATGCTACCTGACTTCAAACTATACTGCAAGGCTACAGTAATCAAAACAACATGATACTGCAACCAAAACATATATAGACCCATGGAACAGAACAGAGGCCTTAGAAATAACGCCACTTATCTACAACCATCTGACCTTTGACAAACCTGACAAAAACAAGCAATGAGGAAAGGATTCCGTATTTAATAAATGGTGCTGGGAAAACTGGCTAGCCATGTGCAGAAAACTGAAACTGGACCCCTTCCTTACACCTTACACAAAAATTAAGATAGATTAAAGACTTAAATGTAAGACCTAAAACCATAAAAAACACTGTAAGAAAACCTAGGCAACACCATTCAGAACATAGGCATGGGCAAAGACTTCATGACTGAAATACCAAAAGCAATGGCAACCAAAGCCAAAATTGACAAATGGGATCTAATTAAACTCCAGAGCTTCTGCACAGCGAAAGAAACTATCATCAGAGTGAACAGGCAATCTACAGAATGGGAAAAAATGTCTGCAATCTATTCATCTGATAAAGGGCTAATATCCAGATCTACAAAGGACTTAAATTTATAAGGAAAAAAAGACCTTATCAAAAAGTGGGCAAAGGATAGGAGTAGATACTTGTCAGAAAAAGACATTTATGCAGCCAACAAATATATGAAGAAAAGCTTATCATCACTGGTCATTAGAGAAATGCAAATCAAATCCACAATGAGATACTATTTCATGCCAGTTAGAATGGCAATCATTAAAAAGTCAAGAAACAACAGATGCTGGAAAAGAGGTGGAGAAATAGGAACACTTTTACACTGTTGGTGGGAGTGTAAATTAGTTCAACTCTTGTGGAAGACAGTGTGATGATTCCTCAAGGATCTGGAACCAGAAATACCATTTGACCCAGCCATCCCATTAGTTGGTATATACTCAAAGGATTATCAGTTATTCTACTATAAAGACACATGCACACGTATATTTATTGCAGCACTGTTCACAATAGCAAAGACTTAGAACCAACCCAAATGCCCTTCAATAATAGACTGCATAAAGAAAATGTGGCACATATATACCACACCATGGAATACTATGCAGCTAGAAGCCTTTTAGTTGAATGCAGTCCCGCTGATTTATTTTAGTTGACTGTAATTTTAGTGTCATATCCATGAAATCATTGCTAAGACCAATGTTGTAAAGCTTTCCCTCTTTTTTCTTCTGAAATTTTACAGTTTCAGCCTTACATTTAGGTCTTTAATTCATTTTGAGTTCATTTTTGTGTGTTAGGAGAGAATGGTTCAGTTCTTAATTTTTTATTGATTAAGGTCTTATCCACATGTGCACAGCTCCTGGATGAACCCAGGAGTCAACAACTTTAGTCCTTTAGCCGGACATATGGGGCCTCAGTTATCCTGTTCTGCCCTGGACTTCTGCATCTGTACCCATGTGTCAGGCCAAGTGGTGGAAATTCTGACTACAGGGATGAAAAATAGTAAACTCACCACTGATTTGGTGGTACTCTGAATTTTGATCTTTATCCCCAATTAATCTGCCACTATTTTCAGTGTCCCAAAAGCTTCTGCCTGCAATCTGTCCAGATTTTTTCATTCAGTGAGTGACAGTGAGGAATGTACTCCATCTTGCCCAGATTCAGAAACTCTGGCCTAGAAGTTAGATTATATCTTGAATTTTTTTTTTTCTTAAAGGGCAAGGTAGGAAATACTTTAGGCTTGTGGGTCGTATGATTTCTGTGGCAACTACTCAATCCTAGTGTTATAGCATGAAATCAGGTGTAAATAGTATATAAACGAATGGGTATGACTGTGTCCCATTAAAAATTTATTGATAAAAACAGCTGGCTGGCCTGCAGACCATAGTGTGCCAACCTCTGTTTTAGATAATGAATGAAGGATACTGAGCTGGGGTATGGAATGACAATAGGAAGTATTAAAAAGTTTTTCTCTTCACCTCACTGTGGAAGTCTCATGTAGATAATGAGAACTCTCAAAGGTAATCACTTATTTTATTATGTTTCATTTAAGCACTGTAATACACCTATCTCTCGCAACATACCATATTAGACATTTAAGTGGTAATGGTTTACTTCTTGAATTATAGGCTAATTATGGTATTCCACTCTTCCTGCCAATTGTTACTTTCCTATTGGTTTTCAGAGCTACTTCTTAGCTAAGATTTAGTTACCTATGTCTTTTATCACTGTTGATTTTTGATAGGGATAGGGTGGGGGACAGCTAATTGTCTCATCTGAGCTGGATTCATGAGCATACATGAAGGTGGTGCTGTCTCCTCAGGTGTCAGCCAGGAGGGCAAGCAGGAATAATACTTTAGTTATAGAAGGCTGACATTTCTAACCAACTCATGTGGGCATATGGGCACAATATTTGCTATTTATAACAGGAAAGGTTGCCGATATTAGTCCTGGTTAAACAGAACCATTGTGTGTCATGTCGTCTCCAGCCCACACAAACCAACTAGAAGCACATGTTGTCCAAAAAAATTTAGCCAGTCTACAAATGTGGAAACAAATGTTTGTAGGAGGACTTTTGGGATGGTTACTTCTCAGGCTTAAATGTTATCCCAATGACTCCATTTTTTTGCCCCATGGAATCACAAAAGAAGTTTTCTAAGACCCCCAAGAATCAAGTAGAATTAACAGAGATGTGTAATCTTGATTTCAAGAAGATCTGTAAGAAGAAGTGTTTTGCAGTTTTCAGTTTTACACTCCACCCTGAAGTCTGGTCACTCTTGTACAAAGCAGGCATCCCTTGAGGCTCTGTTACTTCCATCTGCCTAAGATTTAGCATTTGGTAGAAGCTGATATGATGCTGTTTTCTGGAGTTCTCATTGAATTGTCCAATGAACTCACTTGGCCCCGCTTTCAGCAATTCTCACTGAAAAACAATGCTTTTTGTCATAATCTTTTTTTTTTTTTGAGGAGCTGATAATGAGGAAAGAATAAAAGAAAGAATGAAAAAAGAGAGGAAAAAGGAATGAAGAGGGAGGAAATTAGAAACCAAAATTACTTGCAAGAATAGATTAATACTTTTGTGTATATTACATAATTTAATATTTACAACTGATGACAGAAAAGCCAAATTCTGCAAAAGCATATTGAAAGAGGTTTATTCTAAGAAGAGGCAGAGCAAGATGGTTAAATAGAAGACTTTGTTAATCATCCTCCCTGCAAGAACATCAAATTTATCTGCCCACCCATAAAAGCACCTTCATAAGAACCAAAAGCCAAATGAGCAATCACAGTACATGGTTTTAAGTTCCCATTACTGAAAGACATTGAAGAGGGTAGGAAAGACAGTCTTGAACTGCCTATGCCCCTTCTCTATTCCCTTGGAGCATCCATGTGGCACAGAAATATCTCTACAATGAAAACTATAAAACATTAAAAAAAATTGATGAGTACTCAAAAATTGGAAAGATACTACATCTTCATGGATTGGAAGAATCAATCTTATTAAAATGTCCATATTACCAAAAGCAATCCATAAATTCAATGCAATCCCTATGAAAATGCCAATGGCATTCTTTACAGAAATAGAAAAAATAATTCTAAAATTTATATGGAACTACAAAAGACTCAGAATAGCCAAAGCTACCCTGAGCAAAAAGAACAAAACTGGAGGAATCACATCACATGACTTCAAGTTATATTGCAAAGCTATAGTAAACAAAACAGCATGGTAGTGGCATAAAAAAACAGATGGAGCAATGGAACATAATAGAGAACCCAGAAACATAATACATTCATCTACAGTGAACTCATTTTTGACAAAGTTGCCTAATCATTAGGGAAAAGGTAGTCTCTTCATTAAATGGTGCTAGGAAAACTGGATATCCATGTGCCAAAGAATGAAACTAGACGCCTATCTTGTTCCATACACAAAAATCAAATCAAAATAGAGGAAAGACTTAAATCTAATACCTCAAACTATGAAACTACTACAAGAAAGCATTGGGAAAATTCTCCAGGATATTTGAGTGAGCATTTTTTTATTTTTTCTTTTTGAGATGGAGTCTTGCTCTGTCACCCAGGCTCTGGATCTTGGCTGTCTGCAACCTCAGCTTCCCAGTTCAAGCAGTTCTCCTGCCTCAGCCTTCCAAGTAGCTGAGACTACAGACACATGCTGCCATGCCTGGCTAATTTTTTTGTATTTTAGTAGTGATGGGGTTTTGCCGTGTTGCTCAGGTTTGTCCTGAATTCCTGAGCTCAAGCAGTCCACCCAGCTTGGCCGCCCAAAGTGCTGGGATTACAGGCATGAGCCACTGTGCCCGGCTGGGCAAATATTTTTTGGGTAATATCTTGCAAGCATAGGCAAACAAAGCAAAAATGGACAAATGGGATCACATCAAGTTAAAAATCTTCTGTGTGGCAAAGGAAATCATCTGCCAAGTGAAAAGAATTGGAGAAAATGTCTGCAAACTATCCATCTGACAAGGGATTAATATCAGAATATATAAGGAGCTCAAACAGCTCTATAGGAAAAAAAAAATCTAATAATCCAGTTGAAAGATGGGCAAAAGATCTGAACAGTAATTTCTCAAAAGAAGACATGAATGGCAAACAAGCATATAAAAAAGTGCTTAACATCATTAATCATCAGAGAAATGGAAATCAAAACTACAGTGATACATCATATTACCCCAGTTAAAATGGCTTTAATCCAAAAGATAGGCAATAACAAATGCTGGTGAGATGTGGAGAAAAGAGAACCCTCACACACTGTTGGTGGGAATGTAAATTAACCCCTATGGAGAACAGTTTAGAGGTTCCTCCAAAAATTGAAAGTAAAGCTATCATATGATCCAGAAATCCCACTGCTGGGTATACACCCTGAAGAAAAGAAATCAGTACATTGAAGAGATATCTGTACTCCCCCATTTGTTGCAGCACTATTTACAATAGCCAACATTTGGAAGCAACCTAAGTGTCCATGAACAGGATAAATGGATAAAGAAAATGTGATGCATATACACAATGGAGTACTATTCAGCCACAAAAAAGAATGAGATACTGTCAATTGCAATAATATGGATGAAACCAGAAGTCGTTATATTAATGAAATAAGCCATGCATAGAAAGACAAACTTTCCATGTTCTGACTTACTTGTTGGAGCTAAAAATGAAAACAATTAGAAATAGAGAGTAGAAGTGTAGTTACTAGAGGCAGGAAAGTTATATAGGGGAAGAGAAAATGGTGAAAAATATAGTTTGATTGGCTATACTACAAGGCTACAGTAACTAAAACAGCATGGTACTGGTACCAAAACAGATATAGACCCATGGAACAGTACAGAGGCCTCAGAAATAACCCCACACATCTACAACCATCTGATCTTTGACAAACCTGACAAAAACAAGCAACGGGGAAAGAATTCCCTACTTAATAAATGGTGTTGGGAAAACTGGCTAGCCATATGCAGAAAACTGAAAGTGGACCCTTTCCTTACAGCTTATACAAAAATTAACTCAAGATGGATTAAAGACTTACACATAAGACCTAACACCATAAAAACCCTGGAAGAAAACCTAGGCAATATCATTCAGGACATAGGCATGGGCAAAGACTTCATGACTAAAATGCCAAAAGCAATGGCAACCAAAGCCAGAATTGACAAATCGGATCTAATTAAACTAAAGAGCTTATGCAGAGCAAAAGAAACTATCATCAGAGTGAATAGGCAACCTACAGAATGGGAGAAAATTTCTGCAATCTACCCATCTGACAAAGAGCTAATATCCAGAATCTACAAAGAACTTAAACAAATTTACAACAAAAACCCAAACAACCTCATCAAAAAGTGAGTGAAGGATATGAACAGACAGTTTTCAAAAGAAGACATTTATGCAGCCAACAAACATGGAAAAAAGCTCATCATCACTGGTCATTAGAGAAATGCAAATTAAAACCACAATGAGATACTATCTCATGCTAGTTAGAACGGTGATCATTAAAAAGTCAAGAAACAACAGATACTGGAGAAAATGTGGAGAAATAGGAATGCTTTTACACTGTTGATGGGAGTGTAAATTAATACAATGATTGTGGAAGATAGTGTGGAGATTCCTCAAGGATCTAGAGCCAGAAATACCATTTGGCCTAGCAATCTCATTACTGGGTATATATCCAGAGGATTAGCAATCATTCTACTATAAAGATACATGCACACGTATTTTTATTACAACACTGTTTACAATAGCAAAGACTTGGAACCAACCCAAATGCCCATCAATGATAGACTGTATAAAGAAAATGTGGCACATATATACCATGGAATACTATGCAACCATAAAAAATGGATGAGTTCATGTTTTTTGCAGGGACATGGAGGAAGCTGGAAATCATCATTCTCAGCAAACTAACACAAGAACAGAAAACCAAACACCACATGTTACCACTCATAAGTGAGAGTTGAACAATGAGAACACATAGACACAGAGAGGGAACTATCACACACCAGGACCTACTGAGGGGTGGAGGAGCAAGGGAAGGTATAGCATTAGGAGAAGTAGCTAATGTAGATGACAGATTGATGGGTGCAGCAAAGCACCATGGTAGGTGTATACTTACGTAACAAATCTGTATGTTCTGCACACATATCCCACAACTTAAAGAATAATTTGAAAAAAATGGATTACAGAGATAAATATAAAAATAAAATTGTAGAACTTCTAGAAGAAGGAAAAATATAGTTTGTATATGTTCTAGTATTTGACAACACAACAGGGTGACTAAAGTCAACAATCACTTATTGTACATTTAAAAATAGCTGAGTTTAATTGGGTCATTTGTAACACAAAGGATAAATGCTTGAGGTGATGGAAACCCCAGTTACCTTGATGTGCTAATTTCACATTATATTACTGTATCAACACGTCTTGTAACCCACAAAAATATACACCTACTATGTTCCTACAAAATTTAAAAATAAACTTTAAGAAAAATTTAAACTTTTTCTTATTTTCTCCAGGAATACCTTGCCAGTAGTGCTTGTGGGTCCAGCATTTACTCCAAGACAATTTTGCCACAAGATATCTCACTTTTATTATTTTTGCATTACTCTAGTATATCAACTTTGGAACAAAGCACATTATTCTATTTATAGTATTCTGTTTTTATTAGTGGTATTTCCATTTATAGAATATAGTAATTCTCGATTACTAAAAATGTCATATCCTAGAAAATGTGACATTTCTACACATGATGTTAACATTGTTCTCTAACAGTTGTTGGCCAGATGTATTATTCTGTTTTCATGCTGCTGATAAAGACATACCTGAGTGGGTAATTTATAAATAAAAAGAGGTTTAGTGGACTCACAGTTCCACATGACTGAGGAGGCTTCACAATCATGGTAGAAGGTGGAAGGCACATCTTACATGGAGGCAGACAAGACAGATTGAGAGCCAAATGAAAAGGGAAACCCCTTATAAAACCATCAGATCTTGTGAGACTTATTTACTACCATGAGAACAGTATGGGGGAAAATGCCCCCATGATACAATTGTCTCCCACCATGTTCTTCCCACGACATGTGGGAATTATGGGAGCTATAATTCAAGATAAGATTTGGGTGCGGACACAGCCAAACCATATCATTCCACCCCAGCCTCTCTCAAATCTCATGTCCTCACATTTCAAAACAAATCATGCCTTCCTAATAGTGCCACAAGGTCTTAACGCATTTCAGTATTAACTCAAAAGTCCACAGTCCAAAGTCTCATCTGAGATAAGGCAAGTCCCTTCTACCTATGAGCCTATAAAATCAAGTTAGTTTCTTCCCAGATACAATGAAGGGATGGGTGTTGGATAAATACACGCATTCCAATGGGAGAAATTGGCCAAAATGAAGGGGCTAAAGGCTCCATGCAAGCCTGAGATCCAACGGGGGAGTCAAATCTTAAAGCTCCAAATGATCTCCTTTGACTTCATGTCTCACATCCAGGTTATGCTGATGTAAGAGGTGGTTTCCCATGGTCTTGGGCAGCTCCACCCCTGTGCCTTTGCAGGGTACAGCCTCCCTTCTGGCTGCTTTTATGGGCTGGCATTATGCGTCTGCAGCTTTTCCAGGCACATAGTGCAAGCTATCAGTGGATCTATCATTCTGAGGTCAGGAGGATGGTGGCCCTCTTCTCACAGCTCCACTAGGCAGTGGCCCAGTGGATACTCAGAAATGTGAGATCCAATCCCACATTTCCTTTCCACACTGCCCTAGCAGAGGTTCTCCATGAGGGCCCTGTTGCTGGCCCCTGTAGCATACTTCTTCCTGGCCATTTAAGTGTTCCCATACATCCTCTGACATCTAGGTGGAGATCCCCAAACCTCAATTATTGACTTCTGTCTACCTGCAGAAGTCCAAACCACGTGGAAGCTGCCAAGGCTTGAGGCTTGCACCCTTCGAAGCCATGGCCTGAGCTGTACCTTGGCCTCTTTTAGTCATGGCTTGAGCAGCTGGGACACAGTCCCTAAGCTTCACCAGTCCACAAAACCATATTTTCCTCCTAGGCTTCCAGGCCTATGATGCGAGGGGCTGTTGTGAAGGTCTCTGACATGCCCTGGAGACATTTTCCCTATGGTTTTGGTGATTCACATTTGGCTCCACATGACTTACGCAAATTTCCACAGACATCTTGTATTTCTCCTTAGAAAATGGATTTTTCTTTTCTATTGCATCATCAGGCTACAAATTTTCCAAACTTTTATGCTCTGTTTCCCTTTAAAAACTGAATATTTTTAACAGCACTCAGGTCATCTTTTGAATGCTTTGCTGATTAGAAATTTCTTCTGTCAGACACCCTAAATCATCTCTGTCAAGGTTGACATTCCACAAATCTTGAGGGCAGGGGCAAAATGCCACCAGTCTCTTGGCTAAAACATAGCAAGAGTCACCTTTACTCCAGTTCCCAACAAGTTCCTTATCTCCATCTGAGACCATCTTAGCTTGGATTTCATTGTCCATATCATTATCAGTATTTTGGGCAAAATCATTTAACAAGTCTCTAAGGAATTTCAAACTTTCCCATATTTTCCTGTGTTCTTCTGAGTCCTCCAAACAATTCCAATCTCTGCCTGTTACCCAGTTCCAAAGTTGCTTCCATATTTTCAGGTATCTTTACAGCAGCACCCCACTACCTGGTACCAGTTTAATGTATTAATCCATTTTCATGCTGCTGATAACGACATATCTGAGACTGGGTAATTTATGAAGAAAAATGGTTTAATGGACTCACTTCCACGTGGCTGGGGAGACCTCATAATCATGGCAGAGGTGGAAGGCACATCTTACATGGGAGGAGACAAGAGAGAATAAGAACAAATCAAAAAGGAAAACCCTGTATAAAACTATCAGATCTCATGAGATTTACTACCATGAAAACAGTAAGGGGGAACCACCCCCATGATTCAATTATCTCCCACTGAGTTCCTCCTACAACATATGAGAATTATGGAAGCTACAATTCAAGATGAAATTTGGGTGAGGACATGGCTAAACCATATGACCAAGGATTCATTTGATGAATCTGATCTTTCTGAAACAGATGATTCTGATGATTCAGATGATTCTGCTGTTCTCTTTAGAAATAACTCTAAGAACAATTTTTATGTTTTATTTTTACATTGAGAATCTGTCAGATTGGCTTCAGAGTGTGTTTATGTAAAATTAAATGAGTGCTGTACTTTTTTTTTTTCTAAACAAGAAAGGGTTAAAAAAGAGGTTTATTTTGAACGAGTATGAATGACCGTGGCTTGGGGTTACACAATCTCAAGAGGTCCTGAGAAAGTGTCCCTGAGGTGATCAGGATACAGTTTCATTTTATACATGAAAACCAAAAATAAAATTTGAAGGCCCCTTGCAACCATCTGAATGGACTTTATTCTTGCCCAGGGCACTCTAATATTTAACCTGAAAGGCTGGTTAAGGCCACGATGGGAACTGGGGGATACCCCTCCAGCATTAACATCAACACAAACCTTAAGTCTCAGAAGAAATATTTACTGTTTATTCTCTCTAAAGCCTGCTACTTAGAGGCTTCATCTGCATGATAAAACCTAGGTCTCCACAACCCCTTAGTGTAATCCAGGCATTTCTTTCTACTGGTAAATCTTTCAACCAATTGCCAATGGAATATGTTAAATCTACCTAGGACCCAGAAGTCCTTGCTTTGAGTTTTCCTGCCCTTCCATATGAAACCAATGTAAATCTTACACATATTGGCGTGTTATGTCTTACTAAAATGTATAAAAGCAAGCTGTACCCCAGGCACCTCCAGAGGCTGTTTCACGGGCATATCCTTAATCCTGGCAAGATAAACTTTCTAAGTTGATTGAGACTCGTCTCATATATCTTGGGTTTACATATATTTCAAGGAGACAGGCATTGCAGGGAAAATAATAAATCTATACATGGAAGCTATACATTGGTTTGAATAGAAAAGGCAGGACATATCACAGCTAGGTCTTACAAGTCATAGGTGGGAATCCTTCAGTTGACAATTAGTTGAGAGAGTTATTATCTAAAGACTTGAAGTTAGTGAAAAAGGTGTGCTTGGATTTAAGATAATGGGGTTGTAGGGTCCGTTGGCCCTCTGAACATTTGCAGAAAATCACTGACATGAGATAGATTGATTAACTGTGTACACCCTTTTTTCCTATTAATGTGTACACAGCCTTCAGAATGAAAACACCATCCGTCAATGAGGTTCAAAGCTGATATGTCATTCTGAGGTTACAGCATAAGCACAAGCTCAGATCATGACCAAAACCAAGTTTCAGTGGCAAGAGGAGTTATGGGAAGGAAAAAGGAAGAGGCTTAGCTGGCAAAGGTGGCCTTGTTATGTAGATGAAGCCTCATAGTTAGCAGCCCTCAGAGAGAATAGATGGTGAATGTCTCTTTTCAGACATTGAAAGGCTTCCGATTCAATCTCTTCTAGATCTGGGAAAGGTTTAGAAAGGGAAGTCATGGTTACATGGAGATTGTTTACAGATGCAAATTTCCCCCACGAAAGACAGGTTTGCAAGGCTGTTAGAATCTGTTGGCCTTGAGGCAACCCTTTGAAAATGAATAATCGGGAACAAATCAGAGGAATAATCGGGGTCTTTATTTGTGGTTTGATGTTATATCAGAGTCAGACTGGAAAGTAAGTCACATAATACTGGGTTCATTTAAAAAAAAAAGCTCATCTAAGGAAGTTTTTATGGTTTGTAGGGTATAACCCTCAGGCACCTTCAATGGGAATTTGGGCAAGAGAAAAAAATCCTGAGTTTCCTTCTCACAGCCTCTCAGTAGAATATGGAAGATTTAATTTCTAAGCAAGTGCAGTGATCCCCATAGTAGAGCCTGGTCTACTACCTTAGTGGTTAGGAGCTTGGATTCAGTTGCCGGACTGCCAGGATTTGAGTCTTGCCTTCCCTACTCACTACCTGTGTTACTTTGGACAACATACTTAACTAATGTATGACTCATTTTACTTATCTGGAAAATAGAGAAAATAATGGTGCCTACCTCAAAGGACTGTTTTAAGAGTTGACTTGGTATTAGTAAAACACTGGGTACAGTGCCTGCCATGTAGTAGACACTATTGAAGTTTTAGCTACACTGAAAAAAAAAAGTTGGGTGATACTTATGGGCAGCATTGAGGGCTGTTTGAGCCAAGAAGAAGGATAGGCCTAGATAGGCAAAGAGCTTGTTGTAAGGCAGATAGAGTCAGGATGTATAAATCTGGTTTGTAGTCATTTGTGGCGAATTTGAAGGGGGAAAATGTGGAACATATGATGTAAGATCTCTTAAATTATCTTCCAGAAAACTTCCTGCTAGGGTAATCATACCAGGTTCCTGGGGTGGGGCTATATTGGGTGTCCAGTGAGCCATGTTAATGAGCCTTGTATAGCCTTAGGGCCGTATTGGCCTCCAGGAGCCTGAGGATGCTCTATGCTATAGCTTAATAATGGATGTCAACACAAATAGGGGGTTATGTTTTCCGTGTCAGTGTACTACAGGCAAGAGGAAGTTGAAAAGTGACAATCATGGCATGGTAAAATAAGACAAAATATTTGATCTTTGTCTCCGCAAAGCTCTTATTAAAACCCTTAGCAAACCTGAGCAATAGGGGAGATAGGAGCGTCTTCTGTTAGTCATAATAAGTCCATTTCAACCTTACCTGAATTTATGCTAATGAATAAATTAGCATTTATTCATGATTGATTCAGCTCCTGGCAGGCTTCTAATGAGCTTCAGGATGGGGTTAGTCACGAAGAAGAACAACAATTGATTAGAAGCTTGGAATTTTCAGCCCTACCTCCTAACCTCTAGGAAAGGGAGAGGGTCTGGGTAATGAGCTCAGTCAGCAATGGTCAGTGTTTTAATCAATCATGCCTACGTAATGAAACTTCCATAAAATGTTTTAAACAATGAGATTAGGGGAACTTGTAGGTGGGTGAAGACATTGAAATTCTGAACAAATGGTATACCTGGAAAGGGCTTGGAATCTCTGTGCCTGCCGCCCCATACCTTGCCCTATGCATCTCTTCTATTTGGTTGTTCCTGAGTGTTTGTTTATAATAAAGGGGTAATAATAAAGTGCTTACCTGAGTTTGGTGAGTAATTACAGCATATTATCACACCTGAGGGGAAGTCTGTGGGACTCCTCAAACTTATAGTTTGCTGAGCAGAAAGAGGAGTTACAGTCTGGCATAATTGAGCTCTTAACACATGGGGTCTACACGAACTCCAGGAATTGATATCAGAATTAAATTGTTAGATTCTCTGTTGGAGTTAGAGAATTAGAACTGTTTGGTGTGGCAAAATTTGAACATATTTGGTGTTAGAACATCTCACATGGACAAATGAGAAATATCCACAGTGGTAGGATGAGCCATATCTGTGCTCAGGAGAAGAACTATATTTGGGTTTCCTGGGAGCTTCAGAGAGTGGTGCAATTGCCCACAGGAGGAGCTGGGATGTTATAATATAGATATTGTAAGGAAGAGAATCAATGTTATTTGACATTTATGTAAGAAAGGCCTGAGAATTCCCAGACTAAGTCAGAAGAGACTTCTGGGCTGAGTTTTCCATGACTGCATTGATTATTAATTTTTTATTCATTTATTCAATAAAAATATATTGATTTTCTGTTACGTGCTAAGCATTTGAAATATAGCAGTGACAAGTCCTAGTCTTGAGATAGGCTATTATCTAGCAAAAGAGAAAAGATATTGAACCAATAATTAAATAAATGAAGAGCTGATGAGAGCTAAAGACTATTGTTGCATTTTTTGAAATATGCTGTGCCAGAAGCTCTCAGGAATATATAAGAGGGAGACTAAATTTAGAATTTAAACAAATCTTCTGGAATTACTTAATTACCGTGCACTTTGTAATATTCTTTCCTCCAAAAAGCATGACATTCTTTCACTAGCACAACTCATACAAAAAACATAGAAGAAGAAAGAGATAGGGAAGTTTAAAATTCTTGTTAGAGATACACGATGCCCTGAGATAGGTCATAATTACCCAGTTTCTAATGGGGTACTTTGTGGTAGCAACATCCCTGTTTAGGATGTTTCAGTTTTACTGTAAGGAAGGTCTTCCTCTTCAATAAAATGACATGGTAAAGAGTAATGATGCATAACCTACTTGCAGTATATACTACTATATAGCATATTGTTAGGATAGAGTATTTGTCTTGATTTTCTGAGCAGAGCACAAAGCATTGTTTTGTGAAGTGGCCTGTCTTCAGGATCTATTCCCTTATTCCAATCGTTTTTAAATTTCGTCTAAGATTGTTGCTTTTCTACCTTCTTTTCATAAGCCCTGTAAATTGCTTCCTATTAGCAAGTATTTACTCCTTTATTATCCTTCAAATTTGACTAAAACAACAAAAATAAGTAATCACAGCATTGTGCAGTACGCCATCCTAGTACAGCCTACTGACCCTAACAGTCTCTGATTTCTGTAGTGTTTCAATGATAGATTTCCCTTGGAGCAGATAACTTGAGATCAAAAAAGAGAGGTGCTCATTATTTATGCAGGCAATTGGTTATTTGACACATCTTTAACTCTTAAAATTACCCTTCCAAAACTTGTACATCTCTGAGGAGACATTTTTAGAGATGGAACCCCCATTTTGACTTAAAATCAGAGGGGCAGGACTGTAACTGCTCAGCCAAATTCTTGATTCGATGTAAAATACAAGTAGGTCAGGCTCTTATGCCTGAGCCTATAGAAAATTCCAGACCATGTCTTCATTTAATGAAATTGGTCTCTCTTCTCCTTGAATGCAGTTTTCGAGCTGCTGAATTCTGCACCTGCAGCAATTTCTGGCGTATTTTTAAAAGTCCCAGGGAATCGCAAATTATAGAGCTATATGCCTTGCACAAAAGTTTAACAACGTGGCCTCATGTCGTCTTTGCATTAGACACATCAGAAATTAAGGGAAATGAAGATAAATTAAACAGCAAATACTAAAATTTCGTTATACTTAGCATGTATGAAAGAAGGGGCTGTCCAGTCATTTGCTTGTGTTTCCATGGCCCCGATAAGCCTCCTTAGTTATTTCCTGCAGCTTTCTAGAATCCTAACACTATGCGTCAGGAGTAATGAGGCTCTATTTTTAAAAAAATTGTGTTTATCCACATTAAAGCCAATAATGAAGTCTTCACAAATAATTCAGACAGCATTGCTGTCAATCAGTACGGCTTTTTCAAGAAGAACTAATTGTCCTGTGAGGTGGTGCAGCAGGCTGTGTAGAAAGTTGAACATTTACGTGATCTCTAGCCAGATTTCCAGGTCTGCCGAGATTTGTGACTTTCAACCTCATTGAAGTTTTGTACTCTCATATGACACTACTTGTATTCATATCTATTGACTGACCTATCAGCTAATAAGTACAGAAATATGAGTAATGTTGGAAAATCACAGCCAGGTGTGGTGGCTCATGCCTATAATCCCAGCACTTTGGGAGGTGGAGGTGGGCAAATCACTTGAGGTCAGGAGTTGGAGACCAGCCTGACAAACATGGTGAAACTCCATCTCTACTAAAAATACAAAAATTAGCTGGGCGTGATGGTGGGCCCCTGTAATCCCAGCTACTCAGGAGGCTGCAGCAAGAGAATTGCTTGAACCCCAGAGGCAGATACTGCAGTGAGCTGAGACCGTGCCATTGCACTCCAGCCTGGGTGACAAGTGCAAAATTTTGTGTCAAAAAAAAAATAAAAATAAAAAACAAATCGCTATTTTGTAACCCCCAGGGGAACAGCATTAATAGATATTAAAACTAATGAGCAAAGGTTTAGGGGAACAGGAAATTGATATAGTCTTAGTTTCACCCTATAGATTACTTGCTATTTACAAAGGGAAAAATGAAACTTTGAAATGGAGACATGTGCCCATAATCATCTTAACCAGGTGACCAACTTAGTATCCCTAATAGTGGGACAACTGGCTTTATGTGCCTCTTGATTGCAATGCCATGAGAAGTACACAGTATCGCCTCTGAAATATTCTTGCAAAAAATGTTTAAGATGAATCTATTAATGAAGCATCAGAGAAATCTGTTATGTAGGGTATTGTGTAAGACCATTGGCCTGGCCTCTTCTAAAAATGTCATAAAAAATGAAAATAGGTGAGGGATATGAAAAGAGACTAAAGAAAAAGCCAAAGACCTTCTTTGAATCTCATTTAGATCTTAGGTCAGAAAAAAACTCCAAGCTTTAAAAGATGTTCATAGGACATTTGGTGAAATTTAAATATGGTCAGTTTCTCTTATTGTGTCTGTTATTATTAAATTAGTGTTAGTAGGTACGAGAGTCACATTGTGGTTGTGTTGGTATGTTTCCTTAATTTTAGATGATGTTCAAATAACGGGTAAAGAGAAATGTCTGCAATTTACTCACAAAGGTATCAGCAAAATGAAAGAGTATTGAGTAAGCGCACAAGAAAGTGAGAAAGAGAAAATGAACATATACTGCTAATAATGTCAAGAATTGATGAAACTAGATGTAGGGCCTGTGGGTGTCCATGAGCTGTTCTTCCAACTCCTCTGTACCTTTGAAAATGTTCAAAATAAAAAGCTGGGAGAAAATCTGGTTATTGAATCTAAATGTACACAAGAATCTCCTAGATGTGAGAAACTGAGTTAAATATTTTAAATTAATTGGAATCATATTAAATATTAAAAACACCTATTTATATTTGAACCATCATAAACATTTTATGTAGATGGCACATTCAGTCATACTTCTAGATTCCCAGAGCTCTTGGGGATCTGCCACCTAGGGAGGGAACTCTTTGTTCTATAGAGGATTGCTTCCTTGTAATCAAAGTTAGTCTGATAGATCTCTGCGCCTAGTGTAAAGCTACTCTTCATTTCAGAAATAAAAATTATACTCTGTGCAGCTGCTTTGGAAGATAATGTTCATTCTTGGGCTTTAGCAATGATTGCATCTGCCTTGCTGGAAGGGTAGCTCCGTCTGACTGCTGTCCTATAAGCATTTCCAATTCTATGGAGAAGAACACATTTTCCTTAAGGCTGTCTCAAAATTAGTTTATCTTTCTATGAATATTCTGTTTGCTCTCAGTTGACAAATTTCTAGATCTCTTAGTCTATTGGCAGCACATTTTACTTTGTTTCATAACCACTTCCTGAGTCCCTGTTCTGTGCACTATTCTAAGCATATGACTGTAAATATAGCTACTTTTTAAATAAAATTGTGACTTTAAAAAGGGAAGTTCATATTAAGTATGCTCACAAATTCAGAATAACAAGAAAAAGGCCTGAAATATAAGGTACTTAAAATATATTTTACTGGCTGGGCACGGTGGCTCATGCCTGTAATCCCAGCATTTGGGGAGGCAGAGGCGGGCGGATCATAAAGTCAGGAGTTTGAGACCAGCCTGGCCAATATGGTGAAACCCCATTCTGTACTAAAAATGCAAAAATTAGCAGGGCATGGTGGTGTGTGCCTGTAGCCCCAGCTACTCAGGAGGCTTAGGCAGAAGAATGGCTTGAACCTGGGAGGGGGAGGTGGAGGTTGCAGTGAACCGAGATCGTGCCACTGTACTTCAACCTGGGTGATAGAGCGAGATTCCATCTCAATACACACACACACACATACACACACAAACACACAAATTTATATGTATATATTACTTTAAAACTTTATTGTAAAATTAACCAGATACAAATAATTATATAAAATGAATATATAACATGAATAATAAGGCAGCTATCACCCAAATGAAGAAATAGAACTTTGTCAGTCACCTTCGAAGATCCTGCAGATTTGTATTTGCAATTCCCCATTCTCCTTCCACTTTTTCTAAAAGTAACCACTATTCTAACTTTAATCACTATTTTTTACTCTTCTTTGTTTTATCGCCAAAGTGTGCAACCTTGAATACTCTGGTTTCCTCCCTCCCTTTCTTCTTTACACACACACACACACAAACACACACACACATTTTAGTGCCAGTGTATCTTAGAATAGTCCCTGTGCAGTCTCTTTAATGTACAGGTTTTCCCTCCATCTCCCCTTTCTCTTTCCCAATTTATTTGTTGAAGAAATTGAGATCTTTGATCTGTAGAGTTTCCCCTAGTCTGGATTATATTTTGCATCCTCAACAGTTGGCTTGGCATATTCCATTGTCCCTTTATTTCCTGTATATTTGTATATGGATATAAAAACTTCAATGTGAATTTTTTGGCAAACCTATTTCGTAGGTGGTGTGTGTCCTTTACTGCTGATGTTAGTAGCCACTGCCACAGAAAGCTTAGTTTCAGTAATTCCTTAAGATTGCAAAGTGGTGATGTTCTAATCATTTTTCCCTCTATCATTTGAAGCCTTCTACAAGAAACTTAAGCTCATCTACTATTTGGCTATTCTTATGTATAGCTATAATGGAAAAGACAGGATAAATGTATTTTAGTCTTTCCTAATATTTACCAATTTTCAAATAATAAGTTGGTCACTATCATCTTATACAGCTGATCAATTAGGCTACCCCTTTTAAGAAATATCATTATAGGGAGAGAGATCCAAGATGGCTGATTAGCAGCAGCTCAGGATTGTAGCTCCCAGTGAAAGTGCAGAGAGCGAGTGGACGCCACAATTTCAGACAAATTTCTATTGCCCACAAACTGGGAGCTACCCAGCGGAGGAGCTACATGGGTCACCAGCGTGACTCTTTTGGCCGGCGCGGCTGTTTGCTGGCGCCCTGGGGCAGAGCGGCGCTTCTCAGTGTGGAGTATACTCGACTGGGTGCCCTTTGAGTTGGGCTCAGCTGGTCCCATCCCCACAAAGAGAACAGCAATTGGAAATGCTGAGGACTGAGAGTTTCACAGTAAGCACAGCTGAACCCGGGAAGGCCTAGCTCTGTGGGGAAGGGGTGTCCACCAAAGGAAAACTAAGAAACAGAAAAAACTTCATCACCAACAAGCCAGACGTCCATTCAGACCCAATCTGAAAGTCGGCAATTACAAAGACAACAGGTGGATAAATCCAGAAAAATGGGAAGAAACCAGTGCAAAAAGGCTGAGAACACCCGAAAACAGAATGCCTCTCCTCCTACAGGGGATCACAGCTCCTCATCAGCAAGAGAACAAGGCCTGATGGAGAATG
>CAUYLG010047588.1:0-24111 GCA_963573385.1 Cacajao melanocephalus | reverse complement strand
TTGTCTATTTTGGCTTTTGTTGCCAATGCTTTTGGTGTTTTAGTCATGAAGTCCTTGCCTATGCCTATGTCCTGAATGGTTTTGCCTAGGTTTTCTTCTAGGGTTTTTATGGTGTTAGGACTTATGTTTAAGTCTTTAATCCATCTGAACCTTAACTTAAACCAAATGTCTGTTTTGAAGACATTTTATTTTACCAGTAATCTTTAAAACTGTCTTTATTTCCAAAAGACTACTATAGTCATGTGAACAAAAAAGCATTAAAGTTTCTTTTCTTTTTTTTTTTTTGAGACAGAGTTTCACTCTTGTTGCCCCGGCTGGAGTGCAATGGTGTGACCTTGGCTCACCGCAACCTGTGCCTCCCGGGTTCAAGTGATTCTCCTGCCTCAGCCTCCTGAGCAGCTGGGATTACAGACATACACCACCACATGTGGCTAATTTTGTATTTTTAGAAGAGATGGGGTTTCTCCATGTTGGTCAGGCTGGTCTTGAACTCCCAACATCAGGTGATCCGCCTGCCTCGGCCTCCCAGAGTACTGGGATTACAGGTGTGAGTCACTGTGCCCAGCCCTAAAGTTTCTATTTTATTTTTATGATAAAATATTTTACTTAAGTGCTTATTTTCCTCAGCCAATTAATCAGTTCTTTTATGTAAACATCACACACACAACACATATAAATACACAGACAGACAGAAGATTCAGTAGTTGTAAGATTTTTTTACTTGCCATTTTCTTTATTGGATTACTGGCTTCAGGGTGGAGCTCTTGGAGAAAAGGGCAAGGACAGCATGTAATTTCTAGGGCCCAATAAGGAGACATAGCTGAAAGGCAAAGACAGATCCCCAAAATTAAGGATGCCATTTTATACTGGATCTCCAAAAAGGAGGGAAATACTACGGGATAAGATAGTGCAGTGCTTCTACTATGCCTTTCATTGCAAGGCAACCCAAAGCCAATCAGCCAATTTTATAATCAGCTCATCCTCTATGGGAGTCTCATCTCTTAGTGGGGGTTGGGGATGTTTCCAAATCTTCCAAGTGGCCAATAGCATGCTTCTCTAATTGAAACATCAAAGAGCCAATTATCCCCCCATAACTGCCATTAACCATCCCCAAAAGCATATTTCCTACCTAGTTATTACATACCAAGTTTCTTTCATAATGCAAAGTAATTTCTGACACCCACAAAAGTCAAAACCATCAGCTAAGGCAATGCAAAATAGAACAGAGCCTTGTATTTTGAGAGGAATCTATTTTCTTGCACTTCCTGGGCTTCTGTGAGGAAAACAGAGGTTTTTCCCAGAATGGCGTCTGTGGTGTCTCCTCTGCTTTTCCCCAGGAGTCTTAGGCTGTTAGAATTATCTTAGGCTCTCTCATGTAGGCATCAAGAGTGGCAAGAAGACAAAATGTAGAGTAACAATTCAATTTACCAAGAAGAATAAAACTTTTTTTCAGAAAAACACAATTCAAGAAGAAGAAAAAGATAAAGGCCTTTTAAACACATATAGCTTGGATATTCGTTCTTTTTTTTTTTTTGGAAATGGAGTCTTGCTCTGTCACCCAGGATGGAGTGCAATGGTGTGATCTCGGCTCACTGCAACCTCTGCCTCCAAGGTTCAACCGATTCTCGTGCGTCAGCATCCAAAGTAGTTATGATTACAGGTCTGCCACCACACATGGCTAATTTTTGAATTTTTAGTAGAGATGGGGTTTCACCATGTTGGCCAGGCTTGTCTCGAACTCCTGACCTCAAGTAATCTGCCAGCCTCAGCCTCCCAAAGTACTGACATTATAGGCATGAGCCACCAAGCCCAGCCAGATATCCATTTTTAAGTAAGATTTTAACCATAGAGCTCCTTTAAATCAAATTAAAATCTTTTATTACCAGACTCTAGACAGGACCAACAGTCAATATTTCTGGCTTTTGAACTTTACCACTGGCAACCTCCCATGTGAAATTATTAAGTTTTAACTAAGGTTATGACTTAACCATGGACACATAAGGTGTGTCAAAGAGATGGTAAGCAGTTTTTTGTTTGTTTGTTTGTTTTTACCAAGACAAGAATAGAAGCTATCCATGGGTTAATGAAAAACTCTCAATAAATGGCAAAGTTACACAAATATCAAACCAGAAAGAAATCATTCCAGAAGCCAAGAACTGAACCCAGTCTACTCTTGTAAAAATGACAAAGCCTTAGCTACTGAGCTATACAGCATTGAACAGTTTCCATTGCTTTTCCCAGAAGAAGTCTAGAGCAGCCAATTTCAAGCTTGCAAAGGCTTTTAACTGCTCAAGACAATTTTTTTAGGGCTGTGACATGAACCCCCAAATTCCTGTCCTCTGGATGGTAGAAACCAAGAGAAAGTATCCCCACATGGTCACAAGGTTAAGCTCTTAAGGACACAAAACAAGACAGAGATATTTCATCTGGTATTGGTTTCAGGGACCCATAGCAAAGTATGTAACTGACCAGCCTGCTGGGCTGGCTTGAAAAATGGGTTTATAGAGGCCCTAAGCCCACATTCTATCCTGCAATACCTCTCTCTCCATTACAGAAAGACAAATTCTTAGCACAAAGTGTACCAGATTTGCTACAGCTTAAGACTAGTCTCACAAATCCTTTTATCTATCAATCAAACACTTGCAGAGAAGACAAATAGTGATGTTTACCATTTATACACACACACACACACACACACACACACACACACACACACATAGAGAGAGAGAGAGAGAGAAAGAGAGAGAGAGACCAGAAACTTGGCTGATAAAAATGTCTTACTCTTTTTGCTGGTATATAGGGTTTCCAGGTTCCCTTTCTCTGTAGCTTCCAGAAAAATGGAATAGCTTTTGATGACCTTGCTCACTGTACCATAGCTGTAGGAGTTGAGCCACCTTACAAAAGAAAATTACCCTTTTCTGCTTTATGGAACCATAAGCAAAAGACTCTCAGTTTTGCAAGATGTTGCCCAGCTGGCTGCATGGGGAACCGAATTAACATTTTCCATCCCAACAAAGTATACATAACAAAACAGACACTAGTCATCTTGTTCAGCACCCAGTGTCAACCTGGCAAGGCTCAGACTTTCTCCTGTTGGTTCCTGTTGTCTTTGATCCACTCAAGGTAGGGAGGGTGACTTCCAAACAATAATTCATAATGCGTGATCTTTGGCCAAGGCAAAGATCAGATAGTCACCCTGAGACAGGCCTGTTGAGATGTTTTTAGGGCTTACTGAATGTGACCAGACAAATAAGGGGGTTCTGTGAGTTAGGCCTTCCGGACTTCCATCAGCAATTCCTTCTGAGATCCCCTCCACATATACAAATGCACATAAAGACAAAACAGACAGAAGGCCTTCCAAATCAGATCCTTAACCAATAACTCCAAGAATATCTCTTCCAAAGTATTCTCCTCTTCTCTGTATAGAAATCTCCCCAAAATTTTCCTGACTGAGAAGTCTCCTGAACCAAGACTCTTCCTACTAGTTAGGGAGAGCCAACCAAGACCCCCAGGAGCAGAACCAAGACAGACACCATGCAGTGGGGCTACAGAAAAACTGAGACCCCTAAAAGAGTCAAACTGAGAGAGACACCCTGAGGTGGAGCTACAAACAGACACCCTGCAATGGGGCTACAGACACCCCACCATAGGGCTACAGAGCCAGTCGGGAGAAGGAAGGAGGTGTTGGCAATGCCTAGGATACTCACCAACCCAGACACCCCACAGTGGGGCTACAGACACCCTGTGATAGGGCTACAGTTATGGGATGTCTTTCCAGGTCTATTTCTCCATTGCAATTAAATCCAATGCACATTGGGTCAGCAGCACCCCACCAGTAGAGACAGTACCAGCGTCAGACTCCAGTCCAAGAGAACTACGTGGCCACTTGGTTTGGCCTCTGGATCCATTGCCAGAGGGGGACTACCGAACCATGGGCAGGTAGCCACAAGGGCAATCCCAGATGAGCCCCCAAATTTGTAACCACCCAATGGGTTCACCTTGCCCATTGCCTATACAGAGCCAATTTATCAAGACAGGGGAATTGCAATAGAGAAAAAGTAATTCACTCAGAGTCAGCTGTGCCGGAGACTGGAGTTTTATTATTACTCAAACCAGTCTCAAGCATATTACTCAAATCCTGAGCATTCAGGGATTAGACTTTTTACAGACAACTTGGTGGATTGAAGGAAGCCTGTGAGCTGGGAATGCTGATTGGTCAGGTCAGAGACAAAATCATAGAGAGCCCAAGCTGTCTTCTTACACTAAGTCAGTTCCTGGGTGGGGGCCCCAAGCTCAGATGAACCAGTTTATCGATCTGGGTGGTGCCAGCTGATCCATTAAGTGCAGGGTCTGCAAAATATCTCAAGCACTGATCTTAGGAGCAGTTTAGGGAGGGTCAGAATCTTGTAGCCTCCAGCTGCATGACTCCTAAACCGTAATTTCTAATATTGTGGCTAATGTTAGTCCTACAACGGCAATCTAGTCCCCAGGCAAGAAGGAAATTTGTTTTGGGAAGTGGCTGTTATCATATTTGTTTTAAACCATAAATTATTATAAACTATAAACTAAGTTCCTCCCAAAGGTAGTTCAGCCTATGCCCAGGAATGAATAAGGACAGTTTGGTGGTTAGAAGCAAGATGGAGTCAGTTAGGTTACATCTCTTTCACTAGCTCAATCATAATTTTGCAAAGGCGGTTTCAGTATGCAGAGGAAGGTAACTGCTGGCATCTGGAGACCTGATGAAAGAAAAGTATCTTCTCAGAAAGACAATGGAGCAGCTCAGAAAGAGAAGGAATAGGGTAGAATTGCAGCTTCTATTTTTGCTCAACTCTGGAGGCTGAGTGTTGTGGGTGGGGTACTGGAATTCAAAAGACCCTAAAATGCTCTCTGCAGACCTCAGAGCTGATGCCCACTGATGCTGATTCCCATCACAAAATCTCAAACACTGCTATGAATACTTGCTAATGAAAATCCTGTGCTGTCTAGTAGGGCAAGGGTGTGTTTCTTAGGTAAAGCTTCCAAGTATAGTTTGGATATTTTTCTCTAGAATGTCTTCCTGTCCCCAAGACTAGGTATCTCTTTGACTTTATCTGGGTTCATAATGTTGTGACTAAGAGCAGATACTTTCTCTGAGTTCCAATTCTACCCCTGCTACTTACTAGCTGTGTCATCCTAGGCAAGTAGCATCACCACTCTGTAACTCAGTTTCCTCATCTGTAGAATGGCTTTAGTGAGAGCACCAGCATCATTGCATTTTTTTGAGACAGGCTCTTGATCTGTCACCCAGACTGAAGTGCAGTCTCACAATCACAGCTCACTGCAGCCTTGACCTCCTGGGCTCAAGTGATCCTCCCAACCTCAGCCTTCCAAATAACTAGGACCACAGGTGCATGACACTACACCTGGCTAATTTTTTTAATTTTTTTGAGACAGAGTCTCTCTTTGTTGCCTAGGCTGGAGTGCAGTGTCGTGATCTCAGCTCATTACAACTTCCGCCTCCCAGGTGCAAGCAATTCTCCTGCCTCAGCCTCCCAAGTAGCTAAGACTACAGGCATGCACCACGATGACCAGCTAATTTTTTGAATTTTTAGTAGGGATGGGCTTTCACCACGTTGGTCAGGCTAGTCTCGAACTCCTGACCTCGAGTGATCCACTTGCCTCAGCCTCCCAAAGTGCTGGGATTATAGGCATGAGCCACCAAAACTGGCCATTTTTAAAATTTTTAATAGAGACGGGGTTTTGCCCTGTTGCCCAAGCTGGTCTTGAATTTCTGGGCTCAAGCAATCTGCTTGCCTCAGCCTCCTACAGTGCTGGGATTAGGGGTGTGAGCCACTGCACGCGTCCTCATTGCTTTATTATAAGGAATCATAACACCGATCAAGTGCTTATAACAAAGTTTAGCATGTACTAAGAACTCAATTAACATTATAACTTGGATTTTGAGTCATTCTCCACCTTAGTCATAGTTCTTCCTACTTTGTGTCTTCTGTAAATGTCCCTAACTAAGCCACTGAACAAAAATAGTGTTGGCGTGAAAAGAAATCTCTCTTCCTTTCTTACCAGTGTCACATTCAGTTTTCAGAGCTGTCTGAACACTTTGGGCACACACGTGTATATGCATTGTGGCTACTAAGGTCTCACCCCTTACCTCTGCTGCACTCAGATGATCCAAACTATACTCAGGAGTTTTACCTAAGAAACACGCCCTTGCCCTGCTAGACAGTAGCAGATTTTCACTAACTGGTATTCACAGCAGTGTTTGGGAGAAAGAGATTTTGTGATTGGAATCAGCATCAGTGAGCATCAGCTCTGAAGTCTGCACAGAGTGTCTTAGGGGCTCCTGAATACCAGCACCCCCCACAACACTCAACCACCAGAGTTGAGCAAAAACAGAAGCTGCAATTCTGACCTTTTCCTTTTCTTTCTGAGGACCACTCCTCACATCCTTTACTCTCCTTGTATTACCACACTTCTTTCCCCTGGAGTCTGCTCCTTCTATCTTTCCTCCCTCCCTCTCTACCTTCTTCTCTCTCTACCTGCACTGCCTACCCATCATCCAGTCATAGAAGATGGGTACCTAAGAGTCATCATCCTAGATCAGGGATCAGCAAATATTTTTCTGTAAAGAGTCAGATGGTAAATACTTTAGGCTTTGAGGGCCACATACAATCTCTGTCACAAAGACTCAATTCTGCTGTTGTGGCACAAACCAACCATAGCCAATATGTAAATGAATGGATGTGGCTGTGTTATAATACAACTCTTCCGCAAACACAGGCAGCGGGCCAGTTCGGCCTGCAGGCTGTAGTTTGATAAGAATTATTGCAAGGCCTAATTTTTTCCTCAAAACCCATTCTCTCATCCAATTTATAAAAAGATCTTAAATTTGTCCACTTCTTGCCAACTCTGCAACTTCTACCATGGATCAAGCCCCTGTCATCTCATGCCTGGACCGTTCATTGCAGTAGCTTCCTGATTGGTTTCTTTCACTCTACTTTTGTCCTACAGTTCACATAGCAGCCGGAGTTTTTCTTTCAAAGTTAACATTACATTTCTATTTAAAACAATTCAATGGATTCACACTTTTCTTAAGATAAAGGCACAAATCTTTATATGGTTTATATGATACTACATGATCTGAGTATGCCTACTTTTTCAGTCTTTCCTTTTACCAGCCTTTCTTAATGACTATGCCTTAGCTACACAGGCCTTCATTTTGTTCTTCAAACTTGCCAAGCACTTTTATACCTCAGGGCCTTTGCATAAACTAGTCCCTGTACTGAAAATCGCCCCCCTTCTCCGTCCCTTCCTCTCCGTTAATCCACATGGAATGAATGCCTATTCATCTATCAACACTCAATTCAAAGGACATTTGCTTACAAAAGCCTTCCCTAATCAATCCCAGACTAGAAGAGACCCCACATAAATATGCTTTCAGAACTCCACATAATTTTTCTTCCTAGAACATATCTCAATTTATAATATGCAGTGGTTTATGTGATTATTTGATTAAAGCCTATTTCCCCTACTAGGATGTAAGCTCCATGGTAGCAGAGACTGGGTCTATCTTCTACCCTGTTATTACCATAGACCCAAAATCTTTAATAAAACTGATTTGTAATAAGTTTAATTAAAAAAAATTTTGGTGGGGGTATAACTGGTATATAATAAGCTACACATATTAAAAATGTACTATTTAATAATCCAGACATACATACATATATACATACAGTTGGTTCTCTGTATCTGTGGGTTCTACATCCAAAAATTCAACTGGCTTCAAATTAAATATATTCAAAACAATAAAATTTAAAAATACAATACAGCAATGCAAATAATGCAAATTAAAAAACAAGGTACAACAACTATTTACATAGCATTTACCTTGTGTTAGGTATCATAAGTAATTTAGAGATGATTTAAAGTATATGGGAGGATGTGCATAGGTTATATGCAATTATGCCATTTTATATAAGGGACTTGAGCATCTGTGGATTTGGTATTTGTGGAAGCTTCTGGAATCAACATTCTGTGGATACCAAGGGATGACACTCTCTCTCTCTCTCTCTCTCCATTTATATGTGTGTGTCTATATATACACATATATACATATATACACATACACATATGTGTATATACATGTGTCTGTATATGTATATATAACATCATCATAATAAACATAATGATTATGTCCATCACCCCTCAAAATTTCTCATGTCACAGTAGATTAGTTTGCATTTTCAAGTTTTGGGGTTTATTTTTGCAACTGGGAAGTTATTTTCATTGTTTTCGTTTCTTTCTCATCCGATTTAACCATCTCCTCTCCTCTCCTTTTTATTGCGGTAAAATATATATAGCACAAAATTTGCCATTTTAATTATTTTAAGTGTACAATTTAGTGGCATTAATTATATTCACAATGTTGTATAATCATCATCACTAACCACTTCCAAAACATTCTTATCAGCCCAAGTAGGAACTCTGTAAGCATTAAGCAATAACTCCCCATTCCCACCCCCACTCCAGATGCTGGTAATTACTAATTTACTTTCTGTCCCTGTGAATTTGCCTTTTCTAGATATTTCACATAAGTGGGATCATAAACTATTTGTCCTTTGTGTCAGGCTTATTTCACTTAGCATACTGTTTTCAATGTGCACCCATGTTGAAGCGTGTATCAGAACTTCATTCCTTTTTCATTGCTGAATACTACTCTACCATATGTATATACTCATTTTGTTATTTATTCATATGTTGATGGACATTGGGGTGCTTCCACTTTTTCTTTTCGTTTATTTTCTTCTTCTTCTTTTATTTTTTTATTTTTATTTATTTATTTATTTATTTTTTTTTGAGATGAAGTCTTGCTCCTCTGTCACCCAGGCTGGAGTGCAGTGGTGTGATCTCAGCTCACTGCAACTTCTGCTTCCCGGGTTCAAGTGATTCTCTTGCCTCCGCCTCCTAAGTAGCTGGAATTACAGGCACATGCCACCACTCCCAGCTAATTTTTGTATTTTTAGTAGAGACAGGGTTTTGCCATGTTGGCCAGACTAGTCTCGAACTCCTGATCTCAGGTGATCTGCCTCCCTCGGCCTCCCAAAGGGATTACAGGTGTGAGTCACAGTACTCAGCTGCTTCTACCTTTCGACTATTGTGAATAATGCTGCAGTGAATAGTAGTGTATAAGTATCTATTTGAAAACCATTTTCAGTTCTTTTGGATATATACCTAGAAATAAAATTACTAGGTCATATGGTAATTTTATGTTTAGATATTTGAGGAAGCATCAAACTATATTATACAGTAATTGAACCATTTCACATCCCTACCAGCAATGTGTAGGAATTCCAATTTATCCACATCCTTCCCAACACTGAATATTTTCCATTTTCTTAAATTACAGTCATCTTAGTAGGTATAAAGAGGCATCTCATTGTGACTTTCATTTGCATTTTCCTAATGACTAATGATATTGAACATTTTTTAAATTTTTATTGCCATTTGTATAGCTTCTTTGAGGAAATACCTACTCAAGTTTTTCTCACGTTTTTTAGTTGGGTTGTTTATGTTGTTGAGTTGTAGGTTTTCTTTATATATTCTGAATGTTAAATGCTTGTCAGATATATGATTTTCAAATATTTTCTCTCATCCTGTAGGTTGTCTTTTTACTTTTTTTTTTTTAGATGGAGTCTCGCTCTGTGCCTAGGCTGGAGTGCAATGGCACAATCTCGGTTCACTGCAACCTCCGCCTCCCAGGATCAAGCGATTCTCCTGCCTCAGCCTCCAGAGTAGCTGGGATTACAGGCACACACCACCATGCCCAGCAAATTTTTGTATTTTTAATAGAGACAGGGTTTCACCATGTTGCCCAGGCTGGTCTTCAACTCCTGACCTCAGGTAATCCACCCGCGTTGGCCTCCCAAAGTGCTGGGATTACAGGTGTGAGCCACTGTACCTGGCTTTACTTTCTAAATAACATCCTATAAACTACAAAAGTTTTAAATTTTGATGAAATCTAATTTAGTTATTTTTTCTTTTGTTGCTCATGCTTTTGGTGACATATGTAAGAATCCATTGCCAAATCTGAGGTCATGAAGATTTCCTTCTATGTTTTTAGTATTTTATGATTTTTACTCTTATATTTAAGTCATTGATTAATTTTGAGTTAATTTTTGTACATGCTTTGAGGTAGGAGTACAAAGCCCTCCCCCACTTTTTTTTTTTTTTTTGCATGTAGAAATCTAGTTGTCTGAAAACCATGTATTGAAGAGACTATTTCTTTCCCCATTTGATAGGCTTGACACTCTTGTCAAAATAAATTGGATATAGATGTATGGGTTTATTTATGGACTCTCGGTTCTATTCCATTGATCTATATCTCTCTCATTATGGCAGTAGCACACTGTTTTGATTACTGTAGCCTCTTAGTCAGATTTGAAGTCTGGAGTGTGAGTCCTCCAACTTTGTTCTTTCAGAAGATTATTTTGGCTTTTCAGGGCTTTTGCAGCTCCATATGAATTTGAGAATATGCTTTTCCATTTCTGCAAAGATAAAAGGGGGACTGTTGTAATTTTGCTTGATATTGTGTTGAATTTGTTAGCCTCTTTGGGTAGTATTGGCATCATAACAATATTAAGCCTTCCTACCCATGAACATGAGATGTCTTTCCATTTATTTAGGTCTTTAATTTCTTTCAGCAATGTTTTATAATTTTCACTGCACAAGTCTTTGACCTGCTTGGTTAAATTTATTCCTAGGTATTTTATTCTTTTAAATGCTACTGTAAATGAAATTGTCTTCTTAATTTCTTTTTCAGATTCTCCATGGCAGGTATGTAGAAACACAACTGATTTTTGTGTGTTGGTCTTGTACCTGGCAACTTTGCTGAAATCTTTAATTAGCTTTCTTCTGGTTTCCTTGGCATTTTATTTACATTGGATCATATCTGCAAATAGAGATGGTTTTACTTGTTTCTTTTCAACTTAGATGCCTTTAATTTCTTTTTCTTGTTTATCTGGCTAGAATTTTCAATACAATGTTGAATAGCAGTGGTGGGAGTGGGTATCTTTGTCTTATTCCTGATCTTAAAGGGAAAGCTTTCAGTCTCTAACAATTCAGTATGGAATTCACTATGGTTTTGTGTAAATGCCCTGTAACATGTTGAGGAAATTCTCTTCTATTCTTAGTTCTGAGTGCTTTTTATCATAAAAGAGTATTGGATTTTGCAAATGCTTTCTCTGCATCATTGGAGACGATCATGTGGATTTTTTCTCCCATCTATTATGTGGTTTATTACATTGATTGATTTTTCTCTATGTTGCACCACTCTTGCATTCCTGGGATAAATCAGTTTAAGTCATTCGTGTGTTTCAAGTAATTTATCTATTTCATCTAGGTTATTAAATATTTTGGTGTGCAATTGTTTATAGTAGTATTCTTTTATAATCCATTTTTATTTCTGTAAGATCAGTAGTAATGCCCCCACTTGATTATTTTATTTATTTATGTCTTCTCTCTTTTTCTCTGTCAGATAGCTAAATATTTGTTAATTTTTGTTGACCTTTTTAAAGAACTAACTTTTGGTTTCATTGATTCTCTCTTTTTGTATTTCTATTCTCTGTTTTCTTTTTCTCTACTCTGGTCTTATTTCCTTCCTTCTGTTAGCTTTTGTTTTAGTTTTCTCTTCTTTTTCTAGTTCTTCAAAGTATAAAGTTAGGTTATTGATTTGAGATATTTTTTCTTTTTTAGTGTACGCATTCACAGCTATAAATTTCTCTTCAGGCACTACCTTTGCTGCACCCCATACGTTTTGCTGTGTTGTGTATGTTCACTAAAGTGTCTGCTCCTTAGCTTATATTTAGCTGCTAGTGTTTTGACAGTGATTTCCTTGAATGTCCATAGCTTAAAACAAACAAACAAAGAAATGCCTTTTCCAGTCTTTGCAGACTGGCTAATGATTAGCCCAAGTTGAAAGCTTAGGGGCATCTCAGCTCTTTTCTGAGCATGTGCCTTTCCTTCCCTAGGCATGCATGTGGCCTTCCTAATTCCCCTGTATGAGTGGTGCTTTTGAATGTTCGAATTTCCCAAAGAAACTCTCCCCAGCTTTTATTCCCAGGCCTTAGGCAATCTAATATGCATACATATATATATAGTGTATTTAGAGACAGGGTCTCACTCTGTCACCCAGGCTGGAGTGCAGTAGCTCACTGGATCCTTGAACTCCTGGGCTCAAGTGATTCTCAAGTGATTCTCTTGCCTCACCTTCCCGAGTATCTGAATCTACAGGTGCACACCACCACACCCAGCTATTTATTTTTATAATTTTTTTGTAGAGATGAGGTCTCACTATGTTGCTCAGAGTGGTCTTGAACTCCTGGGTTCAAGCAGTCCTCCCACCTCCACTTCTTAGAGTGGTGACTTTATAAGAAGTGTGAGTCACTGTGCCTGACTAATTGTAAATTTTTAAAGTAATCCTTTGGCTTCGGCATCTGTGGGTTGTCCGTTCAACTTTCAGTGTTTTTGAGCAATGAGAAGTACTTTTTCAGCCTCAATTTCAAGCCAGGTGAAACAGAGATGAGCACCTTGTATCTATCCCTCAGGTAGCCCCTAGACAGGTTAGAGTAGACATACTCAGTAGTTTGGAAATAAAGTCTCCTCTTCTCTTTCTGGAATCAGGGACCAAGACCCCACACTGGGAATGTGAGTTAAAACTACTGCCGCACAGAGGAAAAGGTAAGGGAAGGGCAAGTAAAAGTGCCACAAAGTTTCCCTACCACTTTGAAGTTGCATTTTTCATTAAGCATTCATTTGGTTGGTGTAAACCCTTAATTGTTTTCCAGAGTTTTGATAAATTGGTTCTTTTTAATAAAAAAATTAGTATTTGTAGATACATAGTAGCTATATATACTTATGGGGTACATGAGATATTTTGATATAGGTATACAATGCGTAATATTCATTGTTATAGTTTGGACATTTGTCCCCACCCAAATCTCATGTTGAATTATAATCCCCAATGTAGGAGGTGGGACCTGGTAGAAGGTGATTGGATCATGGGGGCAGATCCCTCATGGTTTGGTGCTGTCCTTGCTATAATGAGTGAGTTCTTGTGAGATCTGGTCATTTAAAAGTCCTCAAGGATCTAGAAATAGAAATTCCATTTGACCCAGCAATCCCATTACTGGGTATATACCCAAAGGATTATAAATTGTTCTATTATGAAGATACATGCACACATATGTTCATTGTGGCACTGTTTACAATAGCAAAGACCTGGAACCAACCCAAATGCCCATCAATGATAGACTGGACAGGGAAAATGTGGCACATATACACCTTGGAATACTATGCAGCCATAAAAATCGATGAATTTGTGTCCTTTGTAGAGACATGGATGAATCTGGAAACCATCATTCTCAGCAAATTGACACAAGAACAGAAAATCAAACACCATATGTTCTCACTCACAGGCGGGTGTTGAACAATGAGAACACGTGGACACAGGGAGGGGAGCGTCACACACTGGGGTCTGTTGGGGGGGCTAGGGGAGGGACAGCAGGAAGTGAGGAGGTTGGGGAGGGATAACATGGGAAGAAATGCCAGATGTAGGTGATGGGGCAAACATGGGAGGAAATGCCAGATGTAGGTGATGGGGCAAACCACCTTGCCATGTATGTACCTATGCAACAACCCTGCATGATCTGCACATGTACCCCAGAACTACAATAAAAATAAATAAATAAACAAAACAACACAATTTAATTTGAAATTCAAGAATCTTACAACCACACACACAAAAAAAGTGTTGGCACCTCTCCCCTCGCCACTCTCTCCCTCTTGCTTCTGCCATGTGATATGCCTGTTCCTGCTTCACCTTCTGCCATGAGTAAAAGCTCCCTGAGGCCTCCCCAGAAGCCATGTGATGTCAGTGTCATGTTTGTACAGCCTGCAGAACAGTGACCCAATTAAACCTCTTTTAAAAATAAATGACCCAGTCTCAAATATTTCTTTATAACAATGCAAGAATGGCCTAACACAGTCACATCAGGGTAAATGTGATATCCATCACCTCAAGTATTTATCCTTTCCTTGTGTTACAAACAATCCCATTATACTCCTTTGGTTATTTTAAAGTGTATAATAAATTATTGTTGACTGCAGTCACCCTATTGGTTCTGATAGTTTTTGCTTGCTTTATGATGTTTTTGTTGAAGGACAGAGCTCCTATAAGCCCTCTACGTGATTCTGATGCAAGATCTTATTTGAAAACCTCTGGTCTGACCTGTCATATGGCCTATAACATATGCTTATTTTCCTAATGGCATAGCTAGAAACTTTGTGGCAATATCTGGTAGCACTATGTCAGGATTCTTTGAGAAATCCAGAACAGGTGTCCAGTAGTGAGTTGACCTCCACTCATGTCTCCCTTTCCTACTGCTCCCAAATGGAGAAGACAGTCATGCCACTCACTGGTGGCTCCAAGCCCTTATATTAGTGGACTTCTTTTACCCAGATGAATCAACGTCTGAGTAAAGCCAGACCAGCTATGGCTGGACACAGATCTTGGCTTAACCCCATTCTACAGAGTCAGGGTTGCTGGTCATAATAGCCATATGAAAGGCCATAGGCTCTGAATTCAGAGACTGAAAGAAATTCAGGTAATTCTCAAATAAATGATGTTCTGGGGAAACGGAGACAACTGAGTTTCCAAGTAGAAGAAGCTTGGATAATTGTTCTGTTTGTAAATGTGCAGGGTGAGGGCAAACTAGGGAATTTGTTCTGAAACTTTTGCATAGCAAGCATACTATTTTGAATTAGGTTGTATGTTTTTCTCGAGACTTTGAGGGTGACTAATGGAGATCATAAGGAGTTTAAAGTCCCAATCCTGCCCTAATGCCAATCCAGGTGTTTCTCCCCTGGCTGGCCCTAAATTCTCTTAGCTAATAATAACAAATCATGCAGAAATATACTTGATTGGGTCGAGGAAAGACCAGCCTGATGAGACAGCAAAAATCTCCAGCCTCATTGTCTAGGGTCAGAGTTCTCCTATATAAAAGTCAGAGATGAAAAGTCTAAACTGAAGTCACCAGACTTGAAAGTGTTTACACCCAGACCCCTGCACTCACGTGGTCCCTAAGAGACCACATACCACACCCCACACCCCACACACATGCTTTGAGCTGAGACACAGCATTATTCTATTCTAAAACAACAACAGCAAAGCATTTATTTCCAAAAAAGGGACAAGGTCACAAGAAAAGGCCTATAATAATTAACTAAGTCAATGGAAAACTCATTTTAAAAATACCCCCCATGGAGTTTTAGGACAAAACAACAGCTTAGTGAATGTTTGGTTACAGTTTATAGCTATTTCTTTTGCCCTTGATACACTAGTGTGATTTTTTTCAGCTTTCTCTGCCAATCTTGCTCAGCACTAGTGGTTCTAAGATTAAAGTCCAGGTATGTAAATGGAATAGCGAATAGCCCTATTTGCAGCCTTGGTATGTAGGCTCTTCTGAGCCTAGTGGCCCCCTGTGTTGATTTTTGTCAGTTGTTAGCCAACAAAGGGAGTAGGAACTATAGCAGTTAGAAAAGTAGAGCCTGTATCACATGTTCAATACATGAAATTTATAGAGGAAAAATGCTGGGAGGGCTGAAAGGACAAAGAAGAGAAAGTGAGGCAATCCAGAGATCAGAAATTGTAGAAATCTGCTTACTACCACTAGGGCTGCAAGAAGACAGGGAGGAGGTAGTGTTACTATATAGCTCAGGTGCCAAGTTCATTGCAGAAACTTTCAGGTAAAAGCTATAACAATGGAGGGAAGGTTTGTCATCAGAAACTAGAACTTAGGAGTAGACCCAGCCACAGCTAGAGATGCCACTTGAATTAGATGACACTGCTGGATACCTTTTGATTTTGACCAACCAGCATTAATTCATTTCCATTTCTTGTGATACCTACACTATGATTTTCCTTTCCAGGGAGCTCTTCCTAACCCATTGGGTACAGTTTTAGTAGTACTGTCAATCAGGGTGCTCTATCCGACCCTAGCCAAGGCATGGGTGGGCATATAATACAAAGTATGTCAAACACACCCTCTCCCGGAATTTGAATCTTGAGAACAAGGACAGAAAATTGTTGGAACTGTTTCAGCCATACTGTGGTACCTTGAAAAGGCCATGCATCTTTTCCTATATACCCAGGTCTTTGGAGACACTCTAGTTTGTATTTTATCCTTCCTCAAGTCTTTGTCAATTTAGCCCAAGCTTGCTTAAGTCTGAAAAGTTTGAACTACAATGTTTGCCATGCCTCCATACACCAAGTCCTTGTTTACAATCCTCAGAATGCCCTTATATGCCTCGTTGGCCTTAAGAATGTCTACTCATCATTCAATACCCAATCCAGATATGACTTCTGTGAAAGTTTTCCCAGTCCCTAGCTCTCAAGAAAAGTTTAGTTCCTTATCTCCTCTAGCTTCCCATAACACTCTGTACATATTTCTGTTTCAGTACTTATATCAAATTATTTTATGTTTACCTGTCTGTCTCCCTTCTAGACTGTGAGGTTAAGGGCAGTACCGTGTCTTATTTTAACTGAGAATTCTTGGTACCTAGCTGCTTGGCACATAGTAAATTCTTATTAAAGCATTTGTATGAATGTATGAATAAGTAAAAGGATAATATAGCCAGCATATTTCCATTCAACTATAGTGCAAGCCAGAGTTCTTTCTTTATTTGCATTTAAAAGAGTTTGGAGCTCCTTAAGGGTTTAAAGGGGGGAGAAATGAATCCAATATATGCTCCCAATAAGAAGAGATACAAAGAGATACTTTTATAAAGACAGGAGACAGAACTGACAGAAGGACATCATAGGAGGAAGGGAGGAGATGGAGAGAATGTGAAGAGGGCAGTAAGGAGTAACAGCCAATTACAAGGCTACACAGGAAATACCATTTGGGGCAGAGATATGCAGAGAGTTCTTAGTATTCCACTTGAGATGATGGCTATTATACTCCCTAGATACTTGAGGGAGGTAAGTCCAATGGTATGCTGGTAAATATTTAACAACCAGCTCTCTGGGGAAAAGGGGTGTAATTTGTAGCATTTGTCATTTTCCTTCTTCTAAATACTCCCACCATGGCCAATTAATTTCAGGCTACCAATGTGGCATTACTGAATGCAGAGTTGAGAAGAGAGGCATGCCATCATATAGGATTTCCACCATGTAGGTAAAAACAGATACAAATAACTTCAAGATCATAGATAATAGTAAATGTAGTAATTAATAAATGATGAGTGGATATTTATTTTCTTTATTTGATTGTAAGTTTATATAATTTAATTTTGAATAATGGTTATGTCTAATAGCTTCCTTGCAATCTTTCTGAAAATGTAACTACCAGCTCTTATTAGCAGGTGTGGGCCAGTAGCATACCACCACAGATAACTCTATCTGTGAACTACTTGGTGACTAGAAGCAACTTGAATAGATATACGAAAGTGAGATAAGGATTGCTGGTCAACTGTAGCTGTAATATGGTCAAGAGGATCTAGGTCTGCTAGGTGATTTCATGGTTCCCAGGAGAGAAACTATACTTGGTAGCCTCAAGCCCTAGATAGCCCCAGAACAGAATACCTCTGATTCATTGTATAATCTTCCTTATTGCTAAAAATTATCTTTATAATTGACTTTGAACTGGTGAGAAAAACAACTTGTTCTGTTAAGAACTGGATATCCCTGGACCAAGATGGTCTTCACAGAGCTATGTTGAGAGCCATGCTGTCTTGACATTTGTACAATCAACAATTTGACCTTGTTTGTAAAGTGCCCAGTTTATAAATAATAAATACTCTTTTTTTTTTCTTGAGATGGAGTCTCGCTCTGTCATCCAGGCTGGAGTGCAGTGGCATAATCTTGGTTCACTGCAACCTCCATCTCCTGGGTTCAAGTGATTCTCCTGCCTCAACTTCCCGAGTAGCTGAAATATAGGTGCAAAGCTACCACACCAGCTAATTTTTGTATTTTTAGTAGAGTCGAGATTTCACCATGTTGGCCGGGCTGGTCTTGAACTATTGACCTCGGGTGATCCACCCGCCTCGGCTTCCCAAAGTGCTGGGATTACAGATGTGAGTCACTGCGCCCAGACTAAATCCTCTTCTTTTAACCAAGTAGAGAAAATGGACACTGGTTTGGATTTTATGCATGCAAGAAAAAGGTAGTAGCAATTATACTCTGCCAGAAAAGTCTCACCTTTGCAAACTCAAGTTATCTTTGAATTGGTGAATTGGGCATATTACTGGTTCCTTACTTCAGCATTATATTTTTGGTCTTCCTTAATTTTGGGTTCCGTCCTCACAGGACATTTTTAGTACTGAAAAGAACAAAAAGGAAATACAGCTCAATACCTGGTGTTGTAATTATAAAAGCACCTACTACAACCTAAGCATACTATTATACATCATCTCATTTAATCCTGAAAACAAAAACCAACAGATGGGCACTATCATTTTCCCATCTTATAAATGAGGAAGTTGCAAATCAGGAAGGCCAAGTGCCTTGCCCAAGATCACACAGCTCAGGAGAGGAGAGCTAGGATTTGAAGCCAGGTTTGTCTGAAACCCAAGTCTCCCAGGCTTTTGCACTACGCTATGTTGCTTGAAGAGCTGTCTCTCCATTTCAGGAGGCTAGTCTTGGAGAGTGGGTGGTCTGTGTACAATATCAAAGGATAAATAGAACAGCATGTGTGTTTCTGGAGAGTCACATGGGAATTCTGAATTCAGGGCCATGAGACTTAAAAGCACAATTCAGTGCCCCACCTCCTTATATCAAACATGTGGCCAATCTTAGGAGAACTTTAAACAAATATTTCCCTTTAAAAGCTGGTACTTTAGGGCCACTTTGAAGATATCTTTGTTTCCTTTCTCTTATCCTTAATTCCTTTTCTTTGTCATATTTTGGAAAGAAATGTCTTTCCTGGCAGGCTAGCCTGCACTTCTTGTTCAGTCTCAAAATCTCTTCAAGCCTTCATCTCTGCTGTCAGATACAACTTTCCCTTCTATTTTGTCTCTCCCTCTCAGCCTGAACGAACACCTTAAGTGGAGCCAAGGAAGTAAAGGAGAGAAAGGTGATTTTTCCCCTCTAATATTTCTTCCTTCTTCTTTTCCATGAGTAAAAGAAAAAATGCCCCACTTATTAGGTTTACTCCAGTCATACGAAGTTTTATAGCCATTTTGCCTGGACAGTTTTTCCTTGTGTGTGTGTATTTCCACCCCCGCTTCCTTATTAGAGTTCACTTCGCATTCCATCCTTCCATAAGAGTGCCTCAAGCAGGGAGTTGCTTACATACATTGCTGAGGTTACTGCTAAATTTCTTAGCTAGCTCCCCCTAGAAACAACTGACATATTTACAAACTGCTCTAGAAAATTCAAAGACACCGTATGTATTTCATCTAAACTAAATAATTTGAATAAAATTTGAACTGAAAATTAAACCAGTTTTATTACAAGGCCCTCCTATCTTCCCTTTTATTAGTGCCCTCTTCTCTTCCCAGCATCTCCCCTTCTCTGTCGCTAGGTGTTCTTCCCCCTGCAGCTCTGTCAGGAGCCCAAGAGCCCCTACCCCTAACCCCATCTCGACATTAAAACAAAACTGGCTGGAAGCATGTAGACTAGCAGTTAGTGATTCTCAACTCTGATTATGTGATGGAATCATCTGGACTCAGGAAAATCAATTGTCTATGGTGGAACCTGGATATCAGTATTGTTTCAAAGCATCCTAGATGACTATAATCCTATGCTTGTCTTTCCCACCCCACCTTTTTCCCTACAAAAATTTGTTCTAATCTATCACCATTCTACTCTTCTACTTCTACTTGGGAAAAGAGCTAATCAATTCATCTGTAAAATGGCAGTGAAAACTGATAGAAGCTTAATGTGCTAGTGTGTCAGTGGGATTTTTATTTTGATTATAAAAATATTTTTTAAAATCTCTTATGGCACAAATTCAGGCATGCGGGGATATTTTTGGGTTGGAAGTTTCCCAGTCCCCAATTCATATTATATAGGTTAGTATTATCCATGCTTTTGATACACACACACACACACACACACACACATACACACACATGCACACACATATCCATTACAAGCTTTAACTAGAAACAAGGAAACTGATTTTTAAAAATCAATAATATTTTTAGTATAATGATAATAATAATAATTTCTTTGCAATATTTCACCAAGACACTTACATCTAGGTAAATAATGACTGAGTTAGAGGTTGCATTTGCTATCCCTTTGTGTTCTTTTCTTAGCTGTATTTTCACTTAAAAAGAAAGTTTCCATTCATGAATAAGTTGTTGGGAATGGCAGTGAGTATTTGTTGGCTTTGGCAGACAGTTTTGGATATTTATATTTGAATGAAACATTAACCTAGAAATTATAGAATGATTTCTCACTAAAGACTACTTTCAATACTTCATCAGACATGAAAATGATAAGCATTTCACAATTAAAAGCTGAAAGGTTGAACTGTTTCAACTTGGAAGATGAAACTAATTATTTCTTTGATTACATATAGCTCTGAAAGGTGTTTTTTTCACATTTCATTATAGCATGGAGATGAGACTTTTAAAATATGCCAAATTATCTTATTCATTAAAGAAAGATAATCACCAAGTTAAACTCTTGCTGATTAAACCATTTGTATCATATTATTCAAAGAAATATTAAGTTATTCAAAGAAATCCTGGATATCATAACATTGTAATATTTAAGCCCTGAAGTGATAAGCTGAGGCTGTTGAAAATATATTGTCAAGTTATACCTCTTGAACAATTCAATTGAAATCATACAGATAATCTTTTCTGGTGTTATCACTGTGGTGAAAAAATGCTTTATGCTTTACCCCTCAAAAAACTTGGAAGAATATCTTTCCCCTTCATAGCTCTCATAAATCAGTGTGAAAAAATTGACCTGTGCTTTGCTACCCATTTCTTCACTTAGCATCATGAAAAAATGGACACTTGATAGGAGATACATTATCATAACCCAATATTGACTCTTTTCTTCAACCCTGAATCAAAGTCATGAGAGATATTATCAACCACTAATGTTTCTTTGACTACAACTCAGTATGAATTTGACATTCAGGTACAACTTCTTCATTCATGTGGCTGCAGCATCCTTCCTCATTGCATGCATAGCTGCTGCTTTGTCGATGTTAATTCAGCCTGATTTTTTCCAGTCTTGTTTCACATATCACAAAATGATTTTTAAATAAGTAAATATCATCTTCTCTTGAAGGATTGTTTTTGAGTGATAAATTGCATAAATGTTCACCAGCACTTCTGTTGCATATGTGTATCAGATATGCCAATTGAAAATATCCCATAGCACGTTCACATTCATGTATTGTTCTTTAATCCAATAATATTATACAACATATGATAGTGATAAGAGAATTGTGCCAAAAATTCATTCTGAACTTTTTCTGAATATACTAGTAGCCATAAACTCTTTCATTAGTGTTATAAATTCTTAGAAATCATGTTAGAACTAGTGCATATACTCTAAGCAGTGAAATTTTGGTTGATGCCATTGTAGTTCTCACCTGTTATCTCCCTTTAGTAATAATATGCATCAACGTAGTATGGAAAAGCGTTACTTCTGTTGTTTTCTGGAAACATTTGACTAATTACCAGAGAGGTCCCTGTGCTTTGTATGAAAATGTTATGAAAGCTATGGTGGCATCGTTGGATGATTTTATAACACACATAATCTCCACCCAATAAAAGTCAGTTTCAGATATTCATTGTTTTAAATCCTCCTTAATTTCTGTGGCATTTTAAATTTGTTATATTAAATCATAACATTTGCATATTTACCTGTCTCAGTGCATATATCTTCACATTCTATATCTACCCCAAAGTCAAGTTCATTATGTTTTTAATGTTGCCTTTAGTTACTACTGATTTTCATAACTGCTTATGTACTTGAATGAACCACTTTTGAGGCATTGATACATTTGGGAAATTGGGGATAAAATGCAAAAAATAGTATCCACGAAACATGCAAAATTAAGAATATAACCAATGAAAAGAGCAAATGTTACAACATGAACAAATCTTGTTAGGTAAATGTTACCCAAGATGACCCAATCATATTTATCACCTCACATACTTTTCATTACTTTGTGGTGGTAACATTTTAAATCTACCCTTTTTGCAATTTTGAAATATACATTTATTAACTATAGTCATGCTGTGCAATAGATCACTGGAACTTATTCCTTTTGTCTAACTGAGCTTCATATCCTTTCATTTGCATTTCCCCTTTCCCTGTCTATCCCTCACCCCTAGCCTCTGGTAATCACCATTCTACTCACTACTTCTTTGAGTCTGACTTTTTAAAATTCCACATATGAATGAGATCATGTGGCATTTGTTTTTCTGTGGCTGGCTTATTTCACTTAGCATAATATCCTCTAGATTCTTTCATTTCATTACAAATGACAGGATTTCCTTTTTTAAAAAGGCTTTAATATTTAATTGTATACATACATTTTTCTCTTGTAAAAGTTTTTAAATTTAATTTTTGTGGCTATGTAGTAGGTATATATATTTACGGGGAACATGAAATGTTTGCATTCAGGCATGTAATGTAAAATGATCACATCATGGAGAATGGGGTATTCATTCCTTCAAGCATTTTTTTTTTTTTGTAGAGATAGGGTCTCCCTATGTTGCCCAGGCTGGTCTCATACTCTTGGGTTCAAGTGATGCTTCTGCCTTGGCCTCCCAAAGTGCTGGGATTACAGGCATGAGCCACTGAACCCAGCCATTTATCCTTTGTGTTGCAAGCAATCCAATTACACTATTTTAGTTATTTTTAAATGTACAAGTTATTATTGACTGTAGTCACCCTGTTGTGCTGTCAAATAAGAGGTCTCATTCATTCTTTCTATTTTTGTACCAATTGACCATCCCCACCTCCCTCCTAGCTCCCCACTACCCTTCCCAGCCTCTGGTAGCCACACTTCTACTCTCTTTGTCCATGAGTTCTATTGTTTTGAATTTTAGATCCCACAAATAACTGAGAACATGCGATGTGTCTTTCTGTGCCTGGCTTATTTCACTTAACATACTGATCTCCAGTTTAATACATGTTGCAAATGACAGAATCTCATTCTTTTTATGGCTGGATAGTACTCCATTGTGTATAGGTGCCACATTTTCTCTATCCTTTCATCCACTGATGGACACTTAGATTGATTCCATATCTTGTCTATTATGAATAGTGCTGCAATAAATATGGGCATGCAGGTATCTCTTCAACATACTGATTTCAATTCCTTCAGATATGTACCCAGTACATTCCTTGTATATACACATGTATATAAATGCACATGTAATATGTGCATGCATACATGTGTATATACAAGGAATGCACTGGGTACATATCTAAAGGAATTGAGAGCCTATTAAGGTCATTGGGATTTCAAGAAAAAAATCATAATTAGTCAGATGTAAGCTTGCCATTATGTCACACAAGCTCTGGCATAGCATGTAAATACATTTCATTACCAGAAAGAACATTACATACATGGTAAACTGAGTCTTAGAGAGGCAAAATAACTTAAATTGTTTTACAAGTCTGAATCAAACCCAAGTTTCCCAAGTTGGGCAGTTTGATACCTCAGTGTAATACTTCCCAGACATCAGTATAAGCATCAACTCCTTTGGCATTGATGAAGACTGCTGAAAGAGTTGAAAATATTTTGTTTAGGAAAGAGAAGCCTAGCTGGAAAGCAAGATTGGCAGAGGCTGCTGTGTTCAAATATGTGAAGGGCCTGCCCGAGAATAAGGAGCAGTTGTGTCTGGGTGGTAGTCAAAGTACAGAACTTGGGTGAGTAGGAGGAAGTCATAGGGGAGCAAGCTTAGTTCATCAGCAGGAAGAACGTTCTGACAAGTGGAATCCTGTGCCTGCAGAGAGAGGCAGGGAGCTTCCAGGTCCATCCCAGTTCACTTGGAAGATAGATGGAGAGCACTTGGCAGGAAGGCTGGGGAGGGAAGGCTGGCAGCAGGGAGAGAGGTTGATCTGAAAGCTTTTCT